>BLSH010417220.1:483006-514085 GCA_018402905.1 Glandirana rugosa
TGGACCCCGAAAGACTCTAATCACATAGGGCCGGTGTTTCGGGTTTAAGGGATTAATATTCCAGTTACGACAGAGGAGTATGGGAAAGAGTTATTTGGAACTAAAATCTTAGAGACGGAGAGATTCCTTTAGTAGGAACGCCCTTTTCAAAGAAGAGTCAGCTTCTTTGACTGGGGATCCCTGACGACTGTCGGTACTTACTACCATCGTTCTCAGTCAGCCATATATTGGCAAGGGTAGTCAAAAATTATTTTTACAACATTACTACAATGAATAAAGTCACCGTGACCGGAGTACTGATCTCAACTCGCTTGAAGATCTTCAGGCCCAAGACGACCAAGCCGGCTTGAAGCCCTGTTTCAGGCCCAAGCCCAGGCCTGTCTTGGGCTTGAAACAGGGCCTGGGGCCTGGGGTAACTTTAGTTACCTCTGGGCCTGATCCGGGACAAAGTTCGGGTTCTGTCCGGACCCGAACCCGGACTTTGTCCCGAAGTTCGGCCGAACCAGCAGAACCCGGACTTCTAGAAGTTCGCTCAACTCTAGTCATGAGGCCAGTGCCACTGAAATAAGTAACATCATTACAACATTTTTATTAAAAACTGATGGGAACGGTTATATACCGACTGACTCTTGCTACCATCATTCATGGCTGTCAGCAGTCCCTAGGGGTCAGTTTCTTCGACTGAGAAGAAACTTTTCCCGCAAGGATGATTTCCTTAGAGAGGCAGAGATTCTAAAATCAAGGTTTATTGAGAAAGGGTATGAGGAGACAGCATTGACCTTATAATTAGGGAATTTGGGCTTTGTGGCCGGGATACACTAATCTCAGAAAGCCCCAGGTCCAGATAGGCAAAACAGGATTTTGGTTTGGCCTTTCTCACAACCTTTTCATGCCAACATTATGCCATCAAGGATATTTTGAAAAAACATTGGCCGGTCCTTAAAGGTGACCGTGTATTGGCGCCACTATTGCCGAAGTCCGCTTCAGTCATCTTTAGAGGGATGGGCAATCTTAGGAATAAGATGGCACCTAATGTACCCGATCCGCCCATTAGATCCCAATTTTTTGCGGAAATTAAAGGGTATTATTTCTGTGGCAGGTGCAGGGCATGTCAGGTCAACACTCTAAGAGGGAGAAAAATGACAAACTTTAGGTCCTCATGCACTGGTAGGTCTTATGATATTCAATCCTTCAATACGTGCTCTACATGGCATGTAGTATACCTTATTAAGTGTCCACGTGGGTTGGACTATGTGGGAAGAACCATGCGGGCCTTATCTGTCAGGTTGGGAGAACACATCTCCAACATTAAAAAAGGATTTCCAGGTCACAGTGTCTCCAGACACTATGACCAGAAGCATAGTAGAGATCTTACAGGAATGACATTTATACAGTCAGGTCCATAAATATTGGGACATTGACACAATTTTAATCTTTTTGGCTCTGTACACCACCACAATGGATTTGAAATGAAATGAACAAGATGTGCTTTAACAGAAGACTTTCATCTTTAATTTGAGGGTATTCACATCCAAATCAGGTCAACGGTGTAGGAATTACAACAGTTTGTATATGTGCCTCCCACTTTGTAAGGGACCAAAAGTAATGGGACAGATTAACAATCATAAAGCAAACTTTCACTTTTTAATACTTGGTTGCAAATCCTTTGCAGTCAATTACAGCCTGAAGTCTGGAATGCATAGACATCACCAGACGCTGGGTTTCATCCCTGGTGATGCTCTGCCAGGCCTCTACTGCAACTGTCTTCAGTTCCTTCTTGTTCTTGGGGCATTTTCCCTTCAGTTTTGTCTTCAGCAAGTGAAATGCATGCTCAATCGGATTCAGGTCAGGTGATTGACTTGGCCATTGCATAACATTCCATTCCTTTCCCTTAAAAAAACTCTTTGGTTACTTTCGCAGTATGCTTTGGGTCATTGTCCATCTGCACTGTGAAGCGCCGTCCAATGAGTTCTGAAACATTTGGCTGAATATGAGCAGATAATATTGCCCGAAACACTTCAGAATTCATCCTGCTGCTTTTGTCAGCAATCACATCATCAATAAATACAAGAGAACCAGTTCCATTGGCAGCCATACATGCCCACACCATGACACTACCACCACCATGCTTCACTGATGAGGTGGTATGCTTTGGATCATGAGCAGTTCCTTTCCTTCTCCATACTCTTCTCTTCCCAACACTGTGGTACAACTTGATCTTGGTCTCATCTGTCCATAGGATGTTGTTCCATAACTGTGAAGGCTTTTTTAGATGTTGTTTGGCAAACTCTAATCTGGCCTTCCTGTTTTTGAGGCTCACCAATGGTTTATATCTTGTGGTGAACCCTCTGTATTCACTCTGGTGAAGTCTTCTCTTGATTGTTGACTTTGGCACACATACACTTACCTCCTGGAGAGTGTTCTTGATCTGGCCAACTGTTGTGAAGGGTGTTTTCTTCATTAGGAAAATAATTATTCAGTCATCCACCACAGTTGTTTTCCATGGTCTTCCGGGTCTTTCGGTGTTGCTGAGCTCACCGGTGCATTCTTTCTTTTTAAGGATGTTCCAAACAGTTGATTTGGCCACACCTAATGTTTTTGCTATCTCTCTGATGGGTTTGTTTTGTTTTTTCAGCCTAATGATGGCTTGTTTCACTGATAGTGACAGCTCTTTGGATCTCATATTGAGAGTTGACAGCAACAGATTCCAAATGCAAATAGCACACTTGAAATTAACTCTGGACCTTTTATCTGCTCCTTGTAAATGGGATAATGAGGGAATAACACACACCTGGCCTTGGAACAGCTGAGCAGTCAATTGTCCCATTACTTTTGGTCCCTTAAATAGGGTGAGGCACATATACAAACTATTGTAATTCCTACACCGTTTACCTGATTTGGATGTAAATACCCTCAAATTAAAGCTGAAAGTCTGCAGTTAAAGCACATCTTGTTCGTTGCATTTCAAATCCATTGTGGTGGTGTATAGAGCCAAAAAGATTAGAATTGTGTCGATGTCCCAATATTTATGGACCTGACTGTAGCTCTGGAGAAACATATCCCACACTGGAGGGGTGATAATCCTAAAATGTGTATTTCTCAGACGGAGACCAGTTGGATTTATCTACTTAAATCCTATTCCCCTCTAGGGTTAAATATAAAGTGGGATATCAATTGTTTTATTAATAGTAGCTAATGGCCTTTTTTACTGCTTTGGTTCTATTGTATTGAATTTTGTACAAATCGGATTTTATTTGAATTTTATTTAATTTCATTTAATTTTTACAGGTCAATATTGTTTATATAGTATAATTGTTAGCCCCCAATCCTGCATAAATAAATAAAATATGCAAGAAAATTTGAGCTTAAATAAAATCCACAGTAATCCGTAGTAAGCAGTATAGGATAATTACTAGCCCCTAAACATGCATACATAAAACATGCAAAAAAGGGCTTCTAAAATCCACACTAGTCCACAGTAATGTTGCCACGTGATGGAAAGAATAGTATAGAACGTGGTCTATAGTAGCCTCTATATAAGTGTCACTCAGTCCAATCACCTTGACCTCGTCTAGTCACCATGTGAGATCCACTCCCTTATGGGTATTCACTCACCAGAGTTCCAGAATAATAGGCCATTTGGTTATTCAATCATACAGGTATCAGGGTTCCCCTCTGAAATTCCGCTAGATTAGAAAAAGGCTCCACATAGCGTAGTAGAATTCAAACTCATTATTGTAGCCCTCATAAAATCTCGCTTACAAACTAGCCAAGTCGTCAAAGCATGCAACATCATGTAGAACAAACGAACAATATGCCAGGGATCAAATGAATGGTCTCACCCAGCCGGCTCGCTCACTGCCAGCGTGCGTTCTCCCATCTGCACCCCTGATGGGATCTTGCTATGATCTTGTCACTTCTGGTTGCAGCGTGAGGGCGTGCTCACGCGGCAACCAGAAGTGACGAGATCGTAGCAAGATGCATACCCATAAGGGAGTGGGTCTCACATGGTGACTAGACGAGGTCAATGTGATTGGACTGAGTGACACTTATATAGAGGCTACTATACACCACGTTCTTCTATACTATTCTTTCCGTCACGTGGCAACATTACTGTGGACTAGTGTGGATTTTAGAAGCCCTTTTTTGAATGTTTTATCTATACATGTTTAGGGGCTAGTAATTATTCTATACTGCTTACTGTGAATTACTGTGGATTTTATAGAAGCTCAAATATTCTTGCATGTTTTATTTATATATGCAGGTTTATGGGGCTAACAATTATCCCATATTGCTTACTATAAGAGCGCTGTATATTGAGTCTATGAATGACTTGTATGATTTAGATTATATTTTGAACGGCAGCTCTTTCACTACATAGGCCTGTGATGAAATTGAAGGCCTACATAGGAAACTGAGGTCTCATGTATCTATAGCGCTACATAAAGTACCTGAGATAGAGGGCACATAGGGTACTTTTTTACGATATTGTTTACATACCATGTAATTACTGTATTTAATGAGGGGGTCCGGGAAGACTATCTTAGTATTTTTATATTGGGTATAATTTTATTTAGCTCAATATTATGTCTGAGTATAGGCCCATATTAATTGCATTTAGGGTGCAATTTGGTATTTGGACACTAGATGGTGTTGTCGATGACTTCCATTAGCTTAAAATATCCATACGGGTGTCACCATTAATTTGGTTGGGTATAAGAGTATGTGACAGCTTGTTGAATATGGGCTAGCTGGAGTGGTGTGAATCCCGCCCCTTGTCTGTTCACGAGCTAGCCTGATTGGTCCTCCTGGCCTAGGAATGATATAAATTTGCATGGTGCAAGCATGTGGGCGGGTCCCTGATGACGTCATGTATGACGAAATGGATTGGTCGGAGCCATGCACACATGCTGCCACACACTGTCGTTTTCGGCCATCTTGGATCCTGGCAAACAGCGTTCTGAGCCTGTATTAAGGTCTTACATGTTAGTGCAATCATTTGTTTACAATACATTTTTTTGTTATGGAATTACGCTATGTTGGCATGTTTAATTCTTACATGGTGTTCGGGCTGAGGTATCTTATGTGGACCCGATGAAGCACGGTGTAGTTTTTTGTTGAGGAACGCTGGAAGTTGTGACATTGGAGGGGGTTCCATCCGAAAGTGCTATAGAGTACCATGATTGTAAATGGAGCGAATGTTGATCACTCTTAGACAGGGGGTCACATGATTTGGGGTAAGAGCGGTGTATGATCAACGTTGGTGGCACCTTACCTGTCCCTGTCATTTCTTTCATGGCATGTGGGATCCTTTACCCTTGAATGCATTTTCCTTTTAAATTGACTTTTTATTGATGTCTTTGATGGGACATTTTTAGCACTGCACTGTATAGCTCTTATATTTATTTTGTCCCGTGTTTGAACATGGTGTACAGCAGCTGCTAATTTTTTAAAGGCCATTCAATATCACTGTTGATATTTATACTCATGCGCAGATACGTATCTGTTTTTTATATGTAGTGTGACATACTGAAGCAGTGCATGATCCCCTCCCTTGGGAGACTGGGCCGCAGGGCAGTATCCCAACATGATAACGACACCAAACACACCTCCAAGACGACCACTGCCTTGCTAAAGAAGCTGAGGATAAAGGTGATGGACTGGCCAAGCATGTCTCCAGACCTAAACCCTATTAAGCATCTGTGTCGTCATGGAGAAGTGGAAGAGGACTCCAGTGGCAACCTGTGAAGCTCTGCTGAACTCCATGCCCAAGAGGGTTAAGGAAGTGCTGGAAAATAATGGTGGCCACACAAAATATTGACACCTTGGCCCAATTTGGACATTTTCACTTAGGGGTGTACTCACTTTTGTTGTCAGCAGTTTAGACATTAATGGCTGTGTGTTGAGTTATTTTAAGGGGACAACAAATTTACACTGTTATACAAGCTGTACACTCACTACTTTACATTGTAGCAAAGTGTCATTTCTTCAGTGTTGTCACATGAAAAGATATAATAAAATATTTACAAAAATGTGAGGGGTGTATTCACTTTTGTGAGATACTGTTCTAATGTAACATCCTAGTGATATGAACTGTATGTTTTTTTTCTTATTCTTCCCTGCGTGGCAGGTTGTTTCTCTGTGTATTCTACAAAAACTTAAAAAAATAAAATCGAATTAAAAAACAAATAGTCAAAGGGCAACTTCATTTTTATTAGAAGTTACAAACACCAGTCCAGCCTTTTTCAATCAAGGTGCCTTCAGGTTTCATCAGGGTTGCCTTGGCAAAATGCCTGAAAATTGGTAAAAAAAAATGTATACAAGCCTGGCTGCCTTTTAGTTACATAAAGCCACAGGTTTTCATTGTGCACCATTACAACCTTATAGCTGCTGGCATTGTAATAACCAATGACGTATCAGGTGATAAGAAGCACATCGAGCACCTGCACAGCATCCTTGTTTGCCCCTACCTAGCCACTCTCTATCAGCACTGGGGTCACATTAGCTGAGTGAGGGAGAGAAACAGAGAGAAGAGAAATACTGGAATGCTAGTCAGTACCAGTGTGCAAAGGAGCGTTTGCTTTGCAAGAATAAATCCCCTCCAATGTTGGGTGTCCTATGTGTGCAGATGTTGCTGTATTCTGTTAATAGTATTAGTTTCATTTTTAACATTTTAGAATGGGGTGCCTCAAGATTGTGCAGAATTTTCTGGTTAAATAATTGTTATTCATTAAAAAAAAAAGTAACAAAGGAAAGCACCAAATCTGCCCATGCAGGGGCTAGAACTGATAACATGGGTACAGTAAGGCTGTACAATTTGCAATAGACCCATGTAAAAAACCAAGGGAGGGGAAAGTCCCATCAAGAAAAAAGGAGAGCAAAGAGAATAGACGGGGCCAAGAGAGGAAAGGAGAGAAAGGGGCTCAAGATCATTGGGGGTGTCAATCATAGACATCCCACACTATTTGGAGGGAGAGTAGAAAAGGCATGCACCTACCATGGTTCCCAAATCTTTAAAAACTTGACGAGGGAGTCTTTAAGGATACTAAACATTTGTTCATTGAACATCAAGGCTGTCATACAGTCTCTCACTCCCTGAACAGGAACCGTAGTTTTTTTTCTAGGACTGGGCAATCGTTCTTTTAGCTGATAAAAATAAATAAGATGCCAATTTTTGCTGGTGTGCAAACACGCCCGGGATAGGACAATGCAAGAAAGCAAGTTTAGCATTTTTTCGAATATTCAGGTGGAATAAAGTGTGTAATAGGCCAAAAACTCGAGATCAGAAGCTTACTATTCACGGATATGTCCACCAAGTGTGCAGAACATCTTCATGATGGCCACAACCCTGAAAACTGCGGTCACTCGAACTCGGGTTGGCATGGGCGATTTGGGCTGAAACCCAATACCACCATAAAAGCACTTTATATGCGCGTCTAGGCTGGCAGTGTTCACCAATCATTAAGCAGCAGAATACCAGGCTTTGCTCCCATCTGCTGCTTGAAGGAAGGAACCAATACCTGGAAGTCATGAATGCATAGGCTGCAGAGATGGAACAGAGGGGTGCTAGGAGACTAGGGCCACTGTTGAGTATACTAACTCTTCTATTGCAGAGGAGTGTTAAAGGAGTAAATAAAGATCCCATCTCCACTAACCTCTATGTCCAGTTTGGTTGTCCTGGCTTTCTCATGTATCCTCTTCAGCTGTTCAGCTTCCTCTTTCAATTTATTTGCCCGCTCTGCTTCCAACATCAGCTGCTCTTTATGTCTCAGAAGCTCACCATGCAGCTTTTCTTCTTGTTCTTGTTGTATTCGGGCTTGCTATAAAAATAACAACACATTCCTCAATTTTTTTTCAATATATGTGGACAATTGAAATAACATTATAAGCCCTCAGAGAAATCACAGAATTAGGGGAATGCCATTTCTCCACCAAGATCAGACCCGGGTCTAACATATAGACATTGGGGTTGATTTTCTAAAACTGGAGAGTGCTGGTGCAGCTCTGCATAGAAACCAATCAGCTTTCAGTTTTTTTTTTTGTCAAAGCTTAAGAAGAACAGTAAAAAAATAGTGTAAATCAATAAAAGAATAAAAAAAATATATAAGAAATACACTAAGAATCAAAACAACAGCAAACCTTCGCTATTAAAAAAAAAATGATTGGAATGCAGAAGTAAAAATAAGCAATCGCAAGGGCAGGAAGGAAAAAGGAAAAGGGTGAGAAGCAAATTCCTTAGCGCAGAAGTGGGAGAGTGTTGTGGTTTGATGAAGACCATGACCCATCTTGTGGCATGGCTCACAACTACTTCCTCAGGGTATACTCATGTATAGTTACAAGGAATATAAATGAGAACAGACTAGGCCTTATATACTTAAAGGGAACATAGAGTCTTTCAATGTCATTTTCTGTTTCAATACCTTTTTATGTGGCAACACAAAGATTTTTTTAACGTATAAACATTTCATTTCATCACATATCTTAAAAAAAAGAGGCGTATCCCATATTTCACAGAGATGCAAATCATTCTTTAATGCCCCAAACAGCTAAATACACATCCTTAGTGCAAATAATTTATTATAGGGCAGTTTATTCCAAGCTGCATACAGCTGTTTCAGGCTATTAGGTTATCATCAGTGCAGTGTATAGTAAGCCATGGCTTCTGTGGAGTAGGGCTCAGGACCTGAGATAGTATAACCATACAGGTTGTAGTGAGAAGGGGCTAAAGGAATCAAAAAGTCCTCCAACTGAATTAGTGCATACTACAGTAAGCCTTCACAATACAGAAGGTATTCTCTTCTCATTCTATCACATATCCCAATAATGATGACCAAAAAGCCTGAAACAACTGTATGCAGTTTGGAATGTCATTGACCAAATATGGCCATGTGACAATTTTAGGCCACAGATGTCACCAGCATCCCTTTGTCATGTGTGGCTGCAGGGCAGGGAACTCATTGTCACAGCTGATTGGCACAGTGACCTGCTGTCACGTTACAGTTCCCCATGGGTACAGATTGAGTGGAGTTTGGGCCGAACCTTAGCTCTTCCTTAGATAATACTTTTTGTTTGAATTGCCCCCGTCTCTCTATAATAATAATAATTATAATAATAATAATAAATATAAGAGCAAGCATGTAAAATGCAAAAAGTATGTCAACATTACTTTAAGGTAAATACTTTAATAACGTCTCAAAATATGTGCTAAACTAAAAATATACAGATAAAAATATATCCTTTGCACCGGGCACCACTGTTCATATTACTAAAAAATACACTTGACACCCAAATATGCCTTTCACTCACCTATAATGCACTGGGAGAATGGAAGAATGTGACTGGGTGACATCAATGGTTCTTTTTGGACACATTATTTTTATTATTATAGAGAAGTTGTTAAGTTGTTGTTAACATAATTAGCTTTCTGAATGAGAACATGCATGAGCTAAAACAAAGACATTAATAGGAAATGGGCAATACATAAGAGGAATGAGAGTCCTGACAAAATAGTCTGTTGCCTTGCCCTGTTGCAGAGACTGGTCATCCCAGCCAACAATCTGAGTGCTCGGTAATCAGTGTCCCCTGTGCCCTCCGAATAGCCGTGCAGGGAAAGCTTAGATTGCATAGTGTGCCCTTTTAGACTCATCTTTCTGGCACCCCTGGAACTCGGTAATTATGGGCCACCCAGACTTCAAAAATGATTGATGAGGGAATTGAGGTTAGATTTTGCTGCTGCTGATTAAACTGACCACCAAAGCTGGGGGGAGGTTGTCCTTTTCACGGCCACTACAAATAATGACCACCAGTGTGGGGAAAGGAGAACATAAACTTCACTACCACTCACTGCACTGACTACCAGTGCTGGGGGTGAGGGGGGGATGAATTTCCCAGCACTGCTACAGATATCAATACTGGGGGATTTTATTGCGACCACTAATATTGGGGATCATTACAGTCACTGACACCTATTTTGGGGGTAATTATTGCAGCCACTGACACCAATGTGGGAAGTTATTGCTTTTTTAAACAATATGTTTTAATGAAAAAAATTCACGCAGTTTCAGAAATAGTCAATTTGCAATATATATAAAGATAAAAATTGTATCCAAAAGTCAACTGTTATACAATTATCGTATAGGATTTCAATACAGGTTATATTGTTATATCAAGCACATTACTTACAGTTGGTTAGTTTTTCAATTATAATCTTGTAAATGTAGTTAGTATGGTCTTAGACCCGTATCAACTAACTGTCACAAAATTGCAACAAACAGAAAGAGTGCCTAGGCAAATAATAACCATTTAAATAACAAATCGAGAGGTGGGGGGTTATTGTTGCAGTCACTGACACAAATACCGGGGGTTATTATTGTGGTCACTGACACAAATACCGGGGGTTATTATTGTGGTCACTGACACAAATGCCGGGGGTTATTATTGTGGTCACTGACACAAATACCGGGGGTTATTATTGTGGTCACTGACACAAATGCCGGGTGTTATTATTGTGGTCACTGACACAAATGCTAGCCATTATTATTGCATTCACTGACACCAAAGCTGAAGGAAGGGGGGGGGGGGGGGTTGGGGCCATTGACACCAATGATTAATCCAACTTTCCCTTAGGTGTGCATTATGGTATGTTGCAAAAAATGCGCCTGGAACAAATTTTCCTGGTGTTAAAATACCTTAAAGTGGATGTAAACCCGAAAAAAAAAACATTTAATTAATAATTCTGCCTAGTAGAGTATAGCATGTCATATCATCTGTGCCCAGTCTTGCCACAAAGAGTTAATCCAACTGTGAGTAATGAGCTTATCTTTTTCAGGAAGAGAAAGTCCGACTAACAGGGAAACACACAGTCGTTCCGCCCCTTGCTCTGTGATTGACAAGCAATTTGCTTATCTCCTTCACACAGCAGAGAAAGTTTTACACGCCCCCCTCCCTCCTAAATGTCTCAGTATAAAGGTGGGTGGGGAGGCTTGTGACATCACAACTCCACCCACCAAACTCCAGCAAACACAGACACCCTCTGATTTCAGAGTTTTACAGAGCTGCTAGTGCTCACAGGAAGGACATTTGAAAGGTAGGGATAGATGCAGGAGGCTTGCATGTATATATACATTAATACTGTGTCATTAGTTTATACTGGGTGGGTGGTGGGTTTACATCCACTTTAAAGCCCATTCACTTGAATGGCCTGGCTCATTTGAAGCAATGGACCTCAGCAGACGAAAATATGTTGCTATTGTGCGGTGGTCCTCTTAAAGTGTTGGGGGCCATACTTACGGCCCTCTGGGATACCAGAGCTCCTCTGGAATAGAGTCTTATTTAAAGTGGAACCTTTTTCTGGAAAAAAAAAATCTGAAATCTTTTCTATTAAAATTAAACTTTTAAAGTAATTCCCATATTATTAAAATTCTGCTATGTCAAAAATGTTAAAGACAATTTCATGGTACTCTGCCAGCTATTACATGCAATGGCTAAGAAAAGTGTTGCTAAAAGAAATATGACATGTAAGGAACAGAACAGAGGGGGTCTAGCTTGGCTTTAAGCACACTGCCCACGCTTGGCTTTCATACAGCGGATCACATTAAGCCATGTTCCTCCAAACTGTCACTTCCCTCATCAGCTACTGACACATCCATATTCAGGGTGACACCATCCCCTGTTTACAGAGTCATCACCTTCACACTTTCAAACACTTCACAATTAACATCATTTGGTTTAACTGCATCAGATACAGCTGACTTGTGTTGTGAACTCTGCAGCAGGATACCATGCATATTTATACCGTCCCTTTTCTCAGGCCTTAGGCTAACAAGCATTTTCAACTCATTAAAATAACAATAATAATAAAGTGACTTTATAGTGGGAGTTCTGTCATTAGAGGAATGCTAGGTGAGTACAAAATCTCCACTTAGGCCAACTTTATATGCACTCTTTTCAAAGGGAAAAAGATCTTTATTTTTAACCACATGACTGTAATTTTCAAATCTCATTGGGTTAAAATTAACTGTCACTTTTTTTTGTTAAATAGGGACCCTTATCCAGGTGCTGCAGCTTTGTGAGTTGAACCCGATGATTTATAAATGTATACTTTAAACAGTTTTACATGTTTCACCTTCAAACCTTCTTTATGTTAACTTCCTGTTATCTCTTGTACACCAAATAACATTTGGGGTCTAAAGTAGGAATTTCTGCTAAAAGCAGAGCAGGTGGTCAGTATGAAGATAGTTCATAAATTTTCTTATGGTTTCGTGCTTTGGTAATGGCGGGGGGGGGGGGGGTTCTAAGAAGCATACAGTGCCTTGAAAAAGTGTTCATACCCCTTCAAATCTTCCACATAATTGTCATGTTACAATCAAAAACATCAATGCGTTTTATTGGGAGTTTATGCAATAGACCAACACAAAGTGGCACATAATTGTTGAGTGTAAGGAAAATGATAAATGGTTTTCATTTTTTTTACAAATAAATATGTCAAAAGTGTGGCGTGCATTTGTATTCAGCCCCCTTTTCTCTGATACCCCTAACTAAAATTTTTTGGAACAAATTGTCTTCAGAAGTCACCTAATTAGTAAATAGAGTCCACCTGTGTGTAATTTAATCTCAGTATAAATACAGCTGTTCTGTGAAGCCCTCAGAGGTTTGTTAGAGAACCTTAGTGAACAAACATCATGAAGGCCAAGGAACACACCAGACAGGTCAGGGATAAAGTTGTGGAGAAGTTTAAAGCAGTATTAGGTTATAAAAAAATATCCCAAGCTTCGAACATCTCACAAAGCACTTTTCAATCCATCATCCTAAAATGGAAAGTGTATGGCACAACTGCAAACCTACCAAGACATGGCCGTCCACCTAAACTGACAAGATGGACAAGGAGAGCATTAATCAGAGAAGCAGCCAAGAGGCCCATGGTAACTCTGGAGGAGCTGCAGAGATCCACAGATCAGGTGGGAGAATCTGTCCAAAGGACAACTATTAATTGTGCACTCCACAAATCTGCCCTTTATGGAAGAGTGGCAAGAAGAAAGCCATGGTTGAAAGAAAGCCATAAGAAGTCCTGTTTGCAGTTTGCGAGAAGCCATGCTGGGGACACAGCAAACATGTGGAAGAAGGTGCTATGGTCAGATGAGACCAAAATTGAATTTTTGGCCTAAAAACAAAATGCTATCTGTGGTGGAAAACTAACACTGCACATCACCCTGAACACACCATTGCCACCGTGAAACATGGTGGTGGCAGCATCATGTTGTGGGAATGCTTTCTTCAGCAGGGGCAGGGAAGCTGATCAAAGTTGATAGGAAGATGGATGGAGACAAATACAGGGCAATCTTAGAAGAAAACTTGTTAAAGTCTGCAAAAGACTGGGAAGGAGGTTCACCTTTCAGCAGGAAAACAACCCTAAACAAACAGCCAGAGCTGCAATGGAATGGATGAAATGAAAGGGGAATAAATATGGATATGATATAACCATATTAAAAATGTGAGATTTCAGTAGATGTGTCAAATCTTCCACAAAAGCAATGTGAACATAACAACAAGACACACGGTACCATCCTGCATCATCAAGGTCCTTCCCAACCAAAAATGTATGTTAGACAGGGGTGTTCAAGTGCACTGTCCATGCTCATATGCAAAAGCACAAATGGGCAAGACTGAGGATTAAGGTCCAGAAACAAAGTGGATGGCCATAAACTGAGTGCAGCAAGTAATACATCAAGTAGGTATGATACAGAATATGTCCAGTCTCACTATCTGCTCAGAAATCACTGGGATCCTGGTGCATCCATCTACAGTCAAAAGAAGTCTTATTAACCCCCCTGGTGATAATCCTGAGTATGGCTTGGGGTTAATTTTCGGTGCCAAAAGTGGTAATCCCGAGCCACACTGGGGATTACACTGTTAAACTCAGTCATAGAAGAATCACAACTGAGAAGCTATTCCTCCAAAGTGGAAACAAATCTCAATTACTAACCTGTGCACAAAACAAAATGACTAGGAAAAATGGCAGCAGGTGCTCTGGACTGAGGAGTCAAAATCTGAGAGGTAGTTTTGTTGTTAAATGGGCTGGAGACTTGTACATGGATGAATGTCTGCTGGTAGCTGTGAAGTACATTTGATGTTTCTTGCAGGTTTGGGGCTGCATTAAAAAAAAAAAAATGATGATTTAACTTGATCAAAATTGATCACCCCACCCATTGCAGAAAAGTACAAGTAGATTCTAATCCTGCATGTAATACCTTCATAGAGGCATCTTACCAGTCCCCACTTCATTCTGTTGTGTGAAAATGATCCAAACAGCCGAAAACATAAAAACAAAAAAAATCTACTTGCAACAAAAAAAAAGAGAAACAGGGAATCTAGCAACAAATTGTATGGCCTCCACAAAACCCTAACCTGGATCATCAAGCCAGTCTAAGATTACTTTAGAGGCAGCCAAAGTGGAACTTTGGTAAGTTCTTCAAGAAGCATGGAATAAACTACTGTTTGAGTACCCTAAGAAAGTGCATGCAAGTGTACCTAGCAGAACTGCTGCTGTTTCTAAGAGATACCGTTACCTGGTAGAACTACAGTATTTGCTGCCCCAACCCAGCATGGTATACTAACTTATCCCCACTTCCCTGCCAGCTCCCCATAGCAGGAGTACACCGTGTGTAACTACTGGTGTCTACTCAGGTAGATGACATCATGGCCCCTCAGGCCCAAGCACTATTACATGGGAGAGGTCACACCCAACTGTCCCACTCTTTTATAGCAATAGCTCAAGGACTCCAATGAAGTGGGAAGATGGCAAAGGAACACTTATTGATAAAATATAACTTGATGTGGAGGTGGACTATCAGCAGATGCTGTCAAATGTACAACATACAATGTGCAATGTACATCTAAAGCAAAGGTTGTCACACTAAATACTAATTACCTTTTTTTTTTTTTTTTGTTTCAAGCACCTTAAAGGAAGGGTATGGATTAGAAAAATTATAACATTAAAGTGTTACTAAACCCAGGACCCTGTATTCACCATATCTGGTCCCCCGCAGTACACAGACTGGAGAAATGCAATTATTTTAATAAATATAAACTGCTAAATACCTTTTCTCATCAGCAGTTAGAGCAGTCTTGTGACTTCGATCAGAGTCTGGTTAAAGCTTGTAGGAGGATTTCATTCTGCTCTGACTGTCCTATGAGGCTGCAGGACACCATCTGACCCTGTGCAAGTAGCAATACTTTTTTTTTTTTCCATGCACATTTGATATTCTTTGCAAAACGTGAATTTCTACCGCATTCACTAATCTAAGGCAAAACTCCTTTGCAAAGTCAACAGTCTATTTGCCTTATTGATCCCAATATCTCCAATGGGGGCAATAATTATTATTATACAGGATTGATATAGCGCTAACAGTTTACGCAGTGCTTTACAATGTAAAAGGGAGACAATACAGTTACAATACAATAACATACAAGAGGATCAAGATGGTCCTGCTCAGAAAAGCTTAAAATCTAGGTTCTAGCCTTTAACTGTCCACACAAACAAACATAAAGGTCTCGGCTCTAGCGCCTGTTTAAAAAATATATATACAGTGGGGCAAAAAAGTATTTAGTCAGCCACCAATTGTGCAAGTTCTCCCACTTAAAAAGATGAGAGGCCTGTAATTTTCATCATAGGTACACTTCAACTATGAGAGACAGAATGAGAAAAAAATCCAGAAAATCATATTGTCTGAGTTTTAAAGTATTTATTTGCAAATTATGGTGGAAAATAAGTATTTGGTCACCTACAAAAAAGTAAGATTTCTGCCTCTCACAGACCTGTAACTTCTTCTTTAAGAGGCTCCTCTGTCCTCCACTCGTTACCTGTATTAATGGCACCTGTTTGAACTCGTTATCAGTATAAAAGACACAACCTGTCCACAACCTCAAACAGTCAGACTCCAAACTCCACTATGGCCAAGACCAAAGAGCTGTCAAAGGACACCAGAAACAAAATTGTAGACCTGCACCAGGCTGGGAAGACTGAATCTGCAATAGGTAAGTAGCTCAGTGTGAAGAAATCAACTGTGGGAGCAATTATTAGAAAATGGAGGACATACAAGACCACTGATCATCTCCCTCGATCGGGGGCTCCACGCAAGATCTCACCCTGTGGGGTCAAAATGATCACAAGAACAGTGAGCAAAAATTCCAGAACCACATGGGGGGACCTAGTGAATGACCTGCAGAGAGCTGGGACCAAAGTAACAAAGGCTACCATCAGTAACACACTACGCCGCCAGGGACTCAAATCCTGCAGTGCCAGACGTGTCCCCCTGCTTAAGCCAGTACATGCCCGGGCCCGTCTGAAGTTTGCTAGAGAGCATTTGGATGATCCAGAAGAGGATTGGGAGAATGTCATATGGTCAGATGAAACCAAAATAGAACTTTTTGGTAAAAACTCAACTTGTCGTGTTTGGAGGAGAAAGAATGCTGAGTTGCATCCAAAGAACACCATACCTACTGTGAAGCATGGGGGTGGAAACATCATGCTTT
This sequence comes from Glandirana rugosa, assembly GCA_018402905.1. Classification (NCBI taxonomy): domain Eukaryota; kingdom Metazoa; phylum Chordata; class Amphibia; order Anura; family Ranidae; genus Glandirana; species Glandirana rugosa. The sequence goes on from BLSH010417220.1 coordinate 499,537, forward strand.
GGGGCTGTTTTTCTGCAAAGGGACCACGACGACTGATCCGTGTAAAGGAAAGAATGAATGGGGCCATGTATCGTGAGATTTTGAGCAAAAACCTCCTTCCATCGGCAAGGGCATTGAAGATGAAACGTGGCTGGGTCTTTCAGCTTGACAATGATCCCATACACACTGCCCGGGCAACAAAGGAGTGGATTCGTAAGAAGCATTTCAAGGTTCTGGAGTGGCCTAGCCATTATCCAGATCTCAACCCCATAGAAAATCTTTGGAGGGAGTTGAAAATCCGTGTTGCCCAGCGACAGCCCAAAACATCACTGCTCTAGAGGAGATCTGCATGGAGGAATGGGCCAAACTACCAGCAACAGTGTGTAAAAACCTTGTGGAGACTTACAGAAAACGTTTGACCTCTGTCATTGCCAACAAAGGGTATATAACAAAGTATTGAGATGAACTTTTGTTATTGACCAAATACTTATTTTCCACCATAATTTGCAAATAAATTAGTTAAAAATCAGACAATGTGATTTTCTGGATTTTTTTCTCATTCTGTCTCTCATAGTTGAATTGTACCTATAATGAAAATTGCAGGCCTCTCTCATCTTTTTAACTGGGAGAACTTGCACAATCGGTGGCTGACTAAATACTTTTTTGACCCACTGTATATTAACAGCATTCATTGTTTCTGCATTAATAAAAAAGTTTCCATCTTATCAATTATAATGAAAACATTGGCAGAATGACAAAATTCTTCCCAAACAATACCCACAACAATATAAGAATGATCTGGACAGAGGGGTCACCCTAATGCTGTATCAAACCACAAAAGTGCAGTGTGCAAGGGTCTTCTTCAGAAGAGGCTTCTAATCCTTCACCACACCGAAGCAGACATTCTATTATTCAATGTATACATTTCATGTGACAACAAAAACGTGGACAGCAGCAATCCAACTCACATAACTTAACGGACACAAAGGAAAAGTGATCTCTTTGTCATCCTCCTTGTAGCTTCTTTCACACTCACACATTGCTATTGTCTGTGACTTTATTTGTACTCCTTTTGACTTCTTCTCAGCCCATCTGCCAGCAATAAGGTGACAGGAAATTTAAGAGCACTTCCCTCTGTTGTTAAGGATTGGACGTAGTTCCACCCTTCTCTATCTCTATAGTACAGGCAAAACCAAACCTCAGATATGCCAATGCCTCTTTGTCAACAATATCAAAAACATATAAAAGGTAAGACCACCTGAAATGGATATTTAATTTGTGGTTGGGCATCTGGAGGATGAACTAAGAAACTGGTGCCAAGTTTTTGTAAGGAACACCGGTGACAAATTTTCCCTGCTGGAGTTTCCAGCTCTACCCTTTTGGCATGGATTGGCAGTTCTTCTCTTTATCCATCTGCCGCCAAATCACATATATGTAAGTGATTGACTTCAAGTCAATGGTATAGTTTTCTTCAGCAAGTGATGCTCTACAATGTAAAAGCAATCCTAGCACTTAATTAGCCGCTGGATTGCTTTTACAGGTGGAGGAAAGGGGTCTTCCCCGATCCCTCCAGTGCCTCTCTGGATCCGAAACCGGTGGTTGCGCTAACTTAAAATAGAGGTGTTCAGAAACCGCATCATCTCCGATAACCTCTATGGTCTAGGAGACTGGAAGTGACAAGCATTTTCACCACTTCCGGTTAGGAGAGATGTAAACGCTGCCATTTATTTTCCTGGAAAGCGTAGAGGAGAGATCTGGGGTTTTATAGACCCCAGATGTCTTCATAAAGAGGACCTGTCATGCATTTTTCCTATCACAAGGGATGTTTACATTCCTTGTGATAGGAATAAAAGTGATCAAAAAAACATGTGCAGTATCACCGCAAACATTATAGTAAGAACAATAATCCTAGCGCTAGACCTCCTTTGTAACTCTAAACTGGTAATCTGAAAAAAAAAATTTAAAGCATCGACTATGGAGATTTTTAAGTGAGCATGCGCAATTTTAAAGCATAAGATGTTAGGTATCTATTTACTTGGCATAACATTATTTTTTATGTTACCAAACACTGGAATATTTATTGTCGTTTTTTTTAGCATTACAATTCACTAAAGTATATTTTTTCCCAAACAAATTGCGTTTGAAAAACCGTTGCGCAAATACTGCGCGACATAAAAAATTGCAACGGTCATTATTTTATTCTCTTGAGCCCCTGCTAAAAATATATATTTAACGTTTGGAGGTTCCAAGTAATTTTTCTAGCAAAAAATACAGATTTTTACATGTAGCAGAAAAGTGTCAGAATAGTCTTCAAGTGATTACCCTCTGCCTAGTAATGGGCCACAGATGGGTGTAGCCAAAGGCTGAGATCTCACAACCCCTGAGGAATGGATCGGGCTGGTGGTTACTTTAAAAATTTGGCCAAATAACCCCTTGTAGCAGGTAATCATGTAGTTGGAACACTGGAAAAAATACAAAACAAAAACTATAAGTAAAATTGTCACACACATATGGGGACTGTGTAATGAAATATTTTTGGAGCGCAATCCAGCAATTTCACCCTGCAGAGGGCACTAATATAGACAATAAAGGGCTGAGAGAGCCCTGCTGTTCTTTAAGGAGAATCGCTGGGTTGGAAAATTTAGCACGTACTTCTGTTGTTCTTTGTCAGTTAAGCAGAGATAAGATGTTGCTGAAACTTCCAAAGGGGAGCTTGGTCCGTTAAATAACGTACATGCATGCTGGATGATAAAGGGATCTTTTGAGGCTTTTATCAGAAACAAGCAATTTACTTTTTATATTGCTGGTCCAAAAAAGGGAGATAATAGTAATGGAGTTTAGCCCATTCACAAACAATTGCATCATATTTATTAGTATAAGAGCACAGAGTAGTGTTAACCTCCCTGGCGGTATGATTATGTCAGATTTTTGTATCTCAAAGCGGTACATTTTTATGCATAGAAATTTGGCGTTTTATTTTGTAGGCCTGTAATTCTTAGGAATAACTCACTTAAATCTGTCCAAACAAGAGTCTAGTAGACATCCCGGGTATGATAAAGTTTGAAACAACAAAATCGTAAATTATAATATAATAAATAACTACAAATAATTATTAAAAATATTAATATAATAATAATACAATTTATTCAATAATGTAATCAAATCAAAAACACTGAAATTTGCTCAGTTGCAGAATTGTTGCTGTCGTCACTTTAAGTGTCTGATGATGAATTTCCCCACAAATCAGTATCACTCAATTCTGCAAATGATTCTTATTTACTATCGCTGTTTTCTAGCTGATCAAAAACCACTTTTGATGTAAAGGGGCGCTTTTTGGATGCCATGGACATTCTCAAGTTGCCAGGCAGAAAGAATGGCATATATAATATAAAAGTGCATGCAGGGCACTGGACAAAGCACTAGGAACAAAAGGGATGTGAAATGATTTCATACAGTAATGTAATCTTACAGATTGCAGTGCACTGTATGTGTTGTGTGCTTCACTTTTTGAATTTGCCACCGGGCTCCGCCCCCATGCGAGGCAATGCTCGCAGGGGACGGAGCCCGGAACCCAGAGGCATCGGGCGAAGATTCCACCGGAGGGCACAGTGGGGGGACATCGCAGGATCCAGGGGACAAGATAAGTCGTTTTGCCTGGATACTGCAATGCAATCCCGAGTGTGGCTCGGGGTTACCGCTTTTGGTAAAGAAAATGAACCCCAAGCCACATTCGGGATAACCGCTGAGGAGGTTAAAATACATTAAATTAATCAGCAACCATTTTCTTATGGTTCTGAATTATTATTATTATTATAATACAGACTTATATAGCACCAACAGTTTGCACTGTACGATATAAAGGGAGACAGCACCATTACAATATAACTAAAAAATACATGGTTAAGAGGGCCCTGCTTGTGAGAGCTTACAATCTAGGAGGAAGGGGCAATTAGTACAAAAGGTAATACAGTGCCTTGAAAAAGTATTCATACCCCTTGAAATTTTCCACATTTTGTCATGTTACAACCAAAAACTTAAATGTATTTTATTGGGATTTTATGTGATAGACCAACACAAAGTGGCACATAATTGTGAAGTGGAAGCAAAATGATAAATGGTTTTCAATTTTTTTTTTTACAAATAAATATCTGAAAAGTGTGGCGTGCATTTTTATTCACCCCCCTTTACTCTGATACTCCTAACTAAAATGGAACCAATTGCCTTCAGAAGTCACCTAATAAGTAAATAGAGTGCACCTGTGTGTAATTTAATCTCAGTATAAAATACAGCTGTTCTGTGACGCCCTCAGAGATTTTTTAGAGAACCTTAGTGAACAAACAGCATCATGAAGGCCAAGGAACTCACCAGGCAGGTCAGGGATAAAGTTGTGGGGAAATTTAAAGTAGGGTTAGGTTATAAAAAATGTCCCAAGTTTTTAACATCTCGTGGAGCACTGTTCAATCCATCATCCAAAAATGAAAAGAGTATGGCGCAACTGTAAACCTACCAAGACATGGCCGTCCACCTAAACTGACTGGCCAGGCAAGGAGAGCATTAATCAGAGAAGCAGCCAAGAGGCTCATGGTAACTCTGGAGGAGCTGCAGAGATCCACAGTTCAGGTGGGAGAATCTGTCCACAGGAAAACTATTAGTTGCGCACTCCACAAATCTTGCCTTTATGGAAGAGTGGCAAGAAGAAAGCCATGGTTGAAAGAAAGCCATAAGAAGTCTCGTTTGCAGTTTGCAAGAAGCCATGTGAGAGACACAACAAACATGTGGAAGAAGGAGCTCTGGTCAGATGAGACCAATATTGAACTTTTTGGCATAAAAGCAAAACACTAAGTGTGGCGAAAAACTACACATCACCCTGAACACACCATCCCCACAGTGAAACATGGTGGTGGCAGCATCATGTTGTGGGGATGCTTCTCTTCAGCAGGGACAGAGAAGCTGGTCAGAGTTGATTAGAAGATGGATGGAGCCAAATACAGGGCAATCTTAGAAGAAAACATGTTGGAGTCTGCAAAAGATTTGAGGAGGTTCACCTTCCAGCAGGACAACGACCCTAAACATACAGCCAGAGCTACAATGGAATGGTTTAGATCAAAGTCCAGACCTAAATCCAAATGAGAATCTGTGGCAAGACTTGAAAATTTCTGTTCACAGACGCTCTCCATCCAATCTGACAGTGCTTGAGCTATTTTGCAAAGGAGAATGGGCAAAAATATCACTCTGTAGATGTGCAAAGCTGGTAGAGACATCCCCAACAAGACTTGCAGCTGTAATTGCAGCGAAAGGTGGTTCTACAAAGTATTGACTCAGGGGGCTCAATACAAACGCACACCACACTTTTCAGATATTTATCTGTAAAAGAAAATTGAAAAACATTTAGGGCTCATGCACCCCGCAGTTTAAAGAAGCTGCTCCTACAACAGGGATATGCAATTTGCGGACCTCCAGCTGTTGCAAAACTACAAGTCCCATCATGCCTCTGCCTCTGGGTGTCATGCTTGTGACTGTCAGAGTCTTGCTATGCCTCATGGGATTTGTAGTTCTGCAACATCTGGAGGTCCGCTAATTGCATAACCCTGTCCTACAGGCTTTTGAGCTCTTCTGAGCTCTTATTTATCTTCCTGGAATCTCCCCTCTATGTTAGCCAATGTGTCCATGCACATGATGGCTTTCTCAGGAGTTTACAGGCATATGCTCTTACAGGCAGAACCCCCCCACCAAACTCGCTTTTTTGAGAGGAGCTCTCAAGCAGAAAAGACACCTAAGTGGCCCAAAACGCGTGAAAAAGCAAGAAGCATAAAAAAGCTCAAAGGAGCTCAAAAACACAAAAAATAGGAAAAATGAGCTGAGGGAAGGGTTTGTGAAAAAAAATGCCTATGTTCAAAAAAGCTCAAAGAAGCTCAATAAAAAAACATACAAAAGAGCCCAAAGAAGTACAAGCGTCTTCAAGCTGAAATAAAAGCACAGATACCTGTAAAATTAACTTTTTTTTAGCTGCAGTATGCATGAGCCCTTATTATTTTCCATTCACTTCACAATTATGTACCGCTTTGTGTTATTCTATCACATAAAATCCCAATAAAATACATTTACATTTTTGTTCGTAACATGACAAAATGTGGACAATTTTAAGGGGTATGAATACTTTTTCAAGGGGCTGTAGCTGTGAAGGGATGAGTTGATGAAGAAAGAAAAGTTACCTTTTTAGGTGGAGGTGGGATAGGCTTCCTTGAAAATATGAGTTTCCAGGGATCACCTGAAGGTGGATAGAGAAGGAGATAGCTGCACAGATTGAGATAGGGAGGTACAGAGGATGGCAGAGGCTCTGGAGAAGTCCTGGAGGTACACATGGGAGAAGAAGGAGAGGGTGTTACGGAGCAGGCGGTCTTGATAGGAGTAGAGGGTTTGGGTGATATTTAGTAGTAGTTGGCTTTGTATGTGATTGAATGCAGATCCTTTCTTGTTGCTATATAGAATATGGCACTTTACACCTCACCACTGCGCTCCCCTATTAAATAAGATCTTTTTGGCATAATTATGGCTACAATGAGTGCTCCTAATCCCACAACAACAGGCTTGCATGAGATGGAGATCCCTAATGTGTATGGTTTTCTAGTAAGACCTATTTTTGCAATTAGGACCCCTTTTTGCATCCCTGAAGGGAAATATTGTGTTTTTTCAATAAGTACGCCTTTTGAGTTCTTATAAAGTTAAACCAATTAAAAATTGACATGAAAGGCAAAAGTTTTGTGTATACAGTAAATATATAAACATACATATACATATTCCTTTTTTAAGTGATCACATAATCTCTGTTTTCAGCTGCATAAGGGGCTAGGGGAGCTGGGGGTGGAGAAACAGCAGTACACAAATCTCCCAAATAATTAGCTGTGCAGGTAGGCATGTGAGCAAAAATCTGACCATTGGAGAAAAAGCAAGATATGCTCCCAAGTAAAATGCAAAGAAGAAAACGGATAACAGGGAACAGGAAACGTTTTAAAACAAGTACATGGTACAACTTTATTTTTCTTTTATGTTCTACAACTGTACTGCAGCAGACTTTGCTATTATTTACTATGTGACACCGTTTGATTCTCCAGTTTTTTGTATATCTCACCTCCACGGCTGTGGTGGATTGTCTGTTGGATGACTGTTTGAAGTGATATTCTGTGTTACTAATACATTGTATACGCTGCATTTACTCTTTTGTCAAAACTGTTCAATAAAATACAGTATAAAAAAAGTACATAGTATAACAAACACATATCAGAAATATAAAATGTTGGGGTAACATTCTTTAGCATAAAAGTCATTTTAATTCAACTTTCACAATTATTTTTTTACAGTTTTATAATAAGATTAAAACAATGCCAAATGTAAAAGGCTGAATACATACTAAAAGTAAAAAGTAAAAAAACAGGCAGGTGACACACCTATTTCCAGGATCAGCTTTGCAGCATCCTGTATTACCTTTTCACTTCCTGTCTGCAATGAATCAGCATAATTACAATACTGATACAGGATCTAATAAGCAGGAAGGTGATGGAGGTAGCTGTAAAGCTGAATCAAACAGTATAAAAGTCATGTTTCTGACAAAAAAAAACTGTCAGTCAACAGCTCTTTGCTCAGCCCCTCCAGTGCTCACTGGAATGCTGGGCTGGGGAGGGAGCGGCTTAGTCAGTCTCGCAGTGGCGCTGCTGAGAGGCTGAGCTTGCTGCCGATCCAGGCATCTGGATGGATCCCGACTGTAAAGTTGGGATCTTTTTCCAGTCTGAGCTGAGAGAAGATTGCACAGACACAAGTACAACTTATGTAGGAGGATCCGCTTTATCTCTGTGTATCACCTGAGGCTTGTCACTTTTATGGATATATGTAAGGGTTTTCACCCACTTCAGAATACATATATCAAAACCATGTATCTACCATAGGATCTGTAATTCTGACCAGCCAGTCTGGTGACTTACTCAAGACTTCCACAGACAGGTGGAACCACAGACAGACATACCTATTTCCAGGTTTTGCTGTGCAGCATCCTATGTCACCTCTTTGCAGCATCCTGTGTCACCTCTTCGCACCCAGCCTGCAATCAATCAGCATAATTACAATGCTGATACAGGGTCTAAGAGGCAGGAAGGCGATAGAGTAAGGTGAAAAGCTGTACCAGGAGGTATCAAAGCCATGTTCCTCACTATGTGTAAATCACCAGACTGGCTGCACAGAATTACTCATCTTTGCCAGATAATTCAGACCACATATGTACTGTTTCTCACAAAAGTGAGTACACCCCTCATATTTTTATAAATATTTTATTATATTTTTTCATGTGACAACACTGAAGAAATGACACTTTGCTACAATGTAAAGTAGTGAGTGTACAACTTGTATAACAGTAAAATCACTGCACCTCAAAATAACTCAACACACAGCCATTAATGTCTAAACCTCTGGCAACAAATATGAGTACACCCCGAAGTCAAAATGTCCAAATTGGGCCCAATTAGCCATTTTCCCTCCCCGGTGTCAGGTGACTCGTTAGTATTACACGGTCTTAGGTGTGAATGGGGAGCAGGTGTGTTAAATTTGGTGTTGATCACTCTCATTCTCTCATACTGGTCACTGGAAGTTCAACATGGCACCTCATGGCAAAGAACTCTCTGAGGATCTGAAAAAAAGAATTGTTGCATAAAGATGGCCTAGGCTATAAGAAGATTGCCAAGACCCTGAAACTGAACTGCAGCACGGTGGGGGGTAAGCCTGTCAGTGCTCAGGCCATAAGCCGCACACTGCATCAAATTGGTCTGCATGGCTGTCATCCCAGAAGGAAGCCTCTTCTAAAGGTGATGCACAATAAAGCCCGCAAACAGTTTGCTGAAGTTAATCAGATCTAACGACATGGATTACTGATACCTTGTCCTGTGGTCTGATGAGACCAAGATAAACTTATTTGGTTCAGATGGTGTCAAGCGTGTGTAGCAGCAACCAGGTGAGGAGCACACAGACAAGTGTGTCTTGCCTACAGTCAAGCAAATTGGTGGGAGTGTCATGGTCTGGGGCTGCATGAGTGCTGCCGGAACTAGGGAGCTTCAGTTCATGGAGGGAATCATCAATGGCAACATGCACTGTGACATACTGAAGCAGAGCATGATCCCCTCCCTTCGGAGACTGGGCCGCAGGGCAGTATTCCAACATGATAATGACACCAAACACACTTCCAATACGACCACTGCCTTGCTAAAGAAGCTGAGGGTAAAGGTGATGGACTGGCCAAGCATGTCTCCAGACCTAAACCCTATTGAGCATCTGTGTGGCATCCTCAAACGGAAAGGTGGAGGTGCGCAAGGTCTCTAACATCCACCAGCTCTGTGATGTCACCATGGAGGAGTGGAAGAGGACTCCAGTGGCAACCTGTGAAGCTCTGGTGAACTCCATGCCCAAGAGGGTTAAGGCAATGCTACAAAATAATAGTGGCCACACAAAATATTGACACTTTGGGCCCGATTTGGACATTTTCACTTAGGGGTGTACTCACTTTGGTTGCCAGCGGTTTAGACATTAACCTCCCTGGTGGTAATCCCGAGTATGGCTCGGGGTGGAATTTCAGTACCATTAGCGGTAACCCCGAGCCACACTCTGGATTGCATTGCTGGATCCAAGGCAGCGTTACTCACCTTGTCCCCTGGATCCAGCGATGTCCTCCCCGATGTGTCTGCGGGCTGTCCGCCACCCGATGCCTCTGTGTGCCGGGCTCTGTTCCCTGCGAGCGTCGCACGGGGGCGGAGACCGGCGGCAAATTCAAAAAGTGAAACACACAGCATACATACAGTACACTGTAATCTGTAAGATTACACAACTGTATGAAATCATTTCACATCCCCTTTGTCCCTAGGGGTTTGCCCAGTGCCCTGCATGCACTTTTATATTATATATGCCATTCTTTCTGCCTGGAAACATGAGAATGTCCATGGCAACCAAAAAGCGTCCCTTTACGTCAAAAATGTTTTTTGATCAGCTAGAAAACACCGATAGTAAATAAGAATCATTTGCAGAATTGAGTGATACTGATTTTTGGGGAAATTTATCATCAGACACTGAAAGTGACGACAGCGACAATTCTGCAACTGAGCAAATTTCAGTGTTTTTGGTTTGATTACATTATTGAATACATTTTATTACTATTACGTTATTATTTTTCATAATTATTTTTAGTTATTTATTATATTATAATTTATGATTTCATGTTTCAAACTTTATCATACCCGGGGTGTCTACTAGACTCTTGTTTGGACAGATTTAAGTGAGTTATTCCTAAGAATTACAGGCCTACAATATAAAATGCCAAATTTCCATGCAAAATAATCGTACCGCTTTCAGCATCAAAAATCTGAAATAATCATTCCGCCAGGGAGGTTAATGGCTGTGTGTTGAGTTATTTTGAGGGGACAGTAAATTTACACTGTTATACAAGCTGTACACTCACTACTTTACATTGTAGCAAAGTGTCATTTCTTCAGTGTTGTCACATGAAAAGATAGAATAAAATATTTACAACAATGTGAGGGTGTACTGACTTTTGTGAGATACTGCATATCAATATAGCCATTTGTCTGGAGTTTCCTCGCTTTCTATCATGTTGATAAGATTACTTACAGTAAGGTGATCTAATTTGATTTTAAATATAAAAACACTTTACAACACTATAGAGTTCCTTTAAAAAGTACCCATTTGCTGAAAAGAATATATAACAATTATACAAGTGTGTTTGATGTCAACCCATTCTTTTGTGGCTAAGAGGTCTGATATTTGTATAAACAGGATTGTTTTATTGCTGTCTCTGTCCTTTTTAATGGACCTTAATAATCTACTATGAAGCACTGCTACTTCAATTGCTATTGAGTCAACAAGACAGCTCAGCACCGTAACACAAAAATGCTATTATTGCCACACATCGGGCTTCAGAGCGGTGAGCAAATAGGCTCAGTTAAAAATAAATATCAAACCTTTGCGAAGGCTCTGAATTAGCTGCAGGTGTCCAGGGCTTTTTATGTGTTTATGTATGAAATCCAATCGGTGCCACAATGCAAACAATGAACAAAATGTGCGTTAATAGTATGTGAGGACGTTTTCATGGTCAATGTGGTGGCTTCTTTATGATTATATTTATTCAATGTATCAGGCCAGGAACAGGAATATTGTAAAACAAATCCTAGTTCGAGTGCTGTGTTTAAATACACAGCGGAGTAAGATTGGTGGTCAAGATAGGAGTGGTATGAGCAGCTAAAACGCAGCAGGATATGAAATAAAAGTACACAAGTCACAAGAAAATACGGGATTGATCAAAGGATACAACTAGGAGAAGCCTGGTTGGTTATGGTACTGATACAGTTTATACAGGGGCTCTTCTCTATCTAACACCCATGTGCAAGCGGACCTCAACCTAAAGCAGGATTAACCACTTGTCCACTGGGCAAGGCACTCAAAGAGTTTTGCTGCATGTAAGACAGTGGGCTCTATTCACAGAACCAGATCGTATGCGGTATTTAGCCGTTTTCCCCAATACCGAATGCAATCCTGAAAATGTCAATTCACTACTGCTTTTTGCGGCATTTACTGCATAAACCTTGGTAAATACCACATAAAACAGGAGTGAAAGTCAATTCACAAAAAAAAAAAAAACAAATAAATAATTACATGCGGTAAATAAGTAGTGGTCCCAACATGCAATATTTAAAGTGGTTGTCAACTTGTGACAACCACTTTAACCTACACCTAAGCCTATGCTAAGGCTTACCTGTAGTTGCCCTGCATATCTCCTAAACCTGTACAGTTCAGGAGATATGCAGTGTATTTGCTGTGCCGATGTCATTTCAGCACATGCGCAGTGAAGAAACGGCCTCTGTGCCGTTCCTCCACTGCGACCGTGCCGTGACTGGCGGCTCCTGCGTGCATGTGCGGGAGTGACGTCACGCGACTCCGGCCAGTCACAACGCCGGGATCACGGTCCCGGAAGGAAGAGGGGCTGAAGATGGATGCCGCCGGGATAGGGGACATCGTTGGACATCGCAGGCTTCGTTTACAGGTAAGTGGCACATAATGGGCTACTATGCAATGCATAGTAGCCCATTATGCTTCTACATTACAGGGGAATATAGAGGAAAGTAAACCCCATCTGGGTTTACTTCCTCTTTAACCACTTCAAAACTGGGCACTTATACACTTTCCTGTCCACACCAATTTTCAACTTGCTGCTCTCACGTTTTGAATGACAATTGTCATGAAGCACTGTACCCAAACAAAATTCTTGTCCTTTTTCCCCAAAAATAGAGCTTTCTTTTGGTGGTATTTGATCACCTCTGGAGTTTTTATTTTTTGCGCTACAAATAAAAAAAGAATGAAAAAAAAGGTTTTCTTTGTTTCTGTTACAAAACTTTGTAAATAAGTATGTTTTCTCCTTTACTGATGGGCACTGATGAGGCTGCACTGACAGGCACAGATGAGGTACTACTGATTGGCACTGATGAGGTGGCACTTACATGTAGCACTGATAGGCGGCACTGATAAGCAGCACTGATGGGCACTGATAGGTAGCACTGATATACAGCACTGATACTGATGGGCACTCATAAGTGGCACTGATGGGCAATCATAGGTGGCACTGGAGGGCACATATAGGTGGCACTGATAGGCAGCACTGATCAGAGGTGCTGGCAGGCATCACTGATGGGCACTGAGTGCCATTCCTAATGGGCAATGATTGCCATCCCTGGTGGGCTTATCTGGTGGTCATGGGGGGGCATCTCTGGTGGCCATGGGTGGGCATCCTAGGGGGTACTGCACTGATAATCAATCAGTGCAGACCCCCCATCAGGAGTGCAGCCGATCGGCTCTCCTCTACTCGCGGCTGTCAGTGCGAGTAGAGGCAAAACAGATACATGGCTTTTCCGGTTTACACTGTGATCAGCTGTGATTGGACACAGCTCATCACATGGTAAAGAGCTTCTGTCAGAGACTCTTTACCTAGATCGGAGATGCGCTGTGTCAGACTGACACACCACACCAACGATCGCCGCACTGCGCATGATCGCAGGCACGTGATCGCGGCTTATCCTGCTGGACGTCATATGACGTCTAGTCAGAATAATGAAACCACTTACTGGCCATCATTCTGTTATAGGCCGGGCAGGAAGTGGTTAAGGAACTGGCAGTCGCCGGCATCCTTAACAACCAGCTAGTGACAGCCTGTGGTAAGGATGCCGGGGGTAAATTACCGCAGTATTTCACTACTAAAATACCGCATTACTTTATAAAATAACTAATGCAGTATTTTAGTAGCATTTTTTAGTGAATACTGAAAAACGTTTTGAAAAACGCTGCACGGTATCTTGCTACATACTCAGTAAAGCCTGGTACACACTAACAGTTTTTTTTTTCGTTTAACCTAGCGGGTTGAACGGAAAAAAAAACTGACAGCTCCAGTCAGAGCCGCTGTACTAACGATCCAACATTAGTACAGCGATCTCCCTAGCTGAGCTATTGTGTTCTGACAGGGGGACAGCCCCCCACCAGAACACTCCAATCAGCGTTCTCCGCGATTGTCTGAGAGTGCTGATCGGGAGCAGGTGGGATGCTGGATTTCCAGCATGCTCATCCGACATCCGCTTCTGCCGAACCGACTAACATACATACGGGCTAAATGTCGGCCGGTTTTTATTGAACTGTCTCCCGACATTCAGCACATGTGTACTTGGCATAAGATACCGCTTTGTGAATGGAGCATAGTGTATGCTAAAAGTGAATTTTTTTATAAATTGCTTTACTTTATCATGGTAAATTGTGCTGATTAATTCTATTTAACCTCCCTGGTGGTAATCCCGAGCGTGGCTCGGGGTGGAATTTCAGTACCATTAGCGGTAACCCTGAGCCACACTCGGAATTGCAGAGCTGGATCCAGGCAATGTTACTCACCTTGTCCCCTGGATCCAGCGATGTCCTCCGCCGAATGCCTCTGTGTGCTGGGCTCCGTTCCCTGCGAGTGTCGCACGGGGGCGGAGCCCGGCAGCAAATTCAAAAAGTGAAACACACAGCACACATACAGTACACTGTAATCTTATAGATTACATTACTGTATGAAATAATTTCACATCCCTTTTGTCCCTAGTGGTTTGCCCAGTGCCCTGCATGCACTTTTATATTATATTTGTCATTCTTTCTGCCTGGAAACTTGAGAATGTCCTTGGTAACCAAAAAGCGCCCCTTTATGTCAAAAGTGGTTTTTGATCAGCTAGAAAACACCGATAGTAAATAAGAATCATTTGCAGAATTGAGTGATACTGATTTTTGGGGAAATTTATCATCAGAAACTGAAATTGACGACAGTGACAATTCTGCAAATGAGCAAATTTCAGTGTTTTTTATTTGATTACATTATTGAATAAATTTTATTACTATTACGTTATTATTTTTGAGAATTATTTTTAGTTATTTACTATATTATAATTTATGATTTCATGTTTCAAACTTTATCATACCCGGGATGTCTACTCGACAGATTTAAGTGAGTT
>BLSH010417220.1:514095-536934 GCA_018402905.1 Glandirana rugosa
GGCTCCATTCCCTGCGAGCGTCACGTGGGGGCGGAGCCCGGCGGCAAATTCAAAAAGTGGAAAACACATACAGTACACTGTGATCTGTAAGATTACATTACTGTATGAAATAATTTCACATCCCTTTTGTCCCTAGTGGTTTGCCCAGTGCCCTGCATGCACTTTTATATTATATTTGTCATTCTTTCTGCCTGGAAACTTGAGAATGTCCTTGGTAACCAAAAAGCGCCCCTTTATGTCAAAAGTGGTTTTTGATCAGCTAGAAAACACCGATAGTAAATAAGAATCATTTGCAGAATTGAGTGATACTGATTTTTGGGGAAATTTATCATCAGAAACTGAAATTGACGACAGTGACAATTCTGCAAATGAGCAAATTTCAGTGTTTTTTATTTGATTACATTATTGAATAAATTTTATTACTATTACGTTATTATTTTTGAGAATTATTTTTAGTTATTTACTATATTATAATTTATGATTTCATGTTTCAAACTTTATCATACCCGGGATGTCTACTCGACAGATTTAAGTGAGTTATTCCTAAGGATTACAGGTCTACAATATAAAACGATTAATTTATATGCAAAATAATCGTACCGCTTTCAGCACCAAAAATCTGACAAAATCATACTGCCAGGGAGGTTAAGCAACCAGTTAACTAAGATTTTATAAAGTTTGGTTTTATACTACAGGCAGTCCCTTGGTTACAAACAAGATAGGGACTGTAGGCTTTTTCTTAAGTTGAATTTGTTTGTAAGTTGTAAGTCGGTATGGGTACATTTTTTAAGTGTAACTTCAGCCATAAGAACTATTTTTAAGCTTTTTGGATAGCATAGGGAAGGTTTAGCACCCCTGTAATGTTTGTTTTGCTGTCTATGTTTCTGTTCAGAAGATTTCACCTCACTTCCTATCCCAATGATAATTGGATTTTGAAAATGTTGGGTTGTTGTGGAAACAAACCTTGGTGATAAAGCTTCAGTGGAGACCCCTTTTTCCCATAATAACTCTTACAGGAGTGACTTTCCCTTCCTAGGGGGAGATTTCCTCTCACTCCCTGTTGTCTCCCTCCGTTTGTAAGTAGGAGTCGTTCGTAAGTCGGATGTTTGTAACTAGGGGACCACCTGTATTCTTATTTTGCACTATTATTTGTATATGTCTAGTTCTGTTTTTTGCATTCCACATTATTTACACAGAGCTTTTCTATTTAGATATAAACTATGCAACACACATAATATTAAATAATTTATTCATTAAAATATATTTATTAATATTCATAGAATCAATAATATATTCGAATGTATGTGTTTTTAGCCCTGATGAAGGGGGAATCCATGTTGCTCCCCTTAATATGTTGGTGCATCTGGTTGAACACAAATTAAGCCAATTTTGGGACTTATTCCAGTAGAGTGGTGCTTCTCTCTTCCAATTCCGTTTCACAGGGAGTGCACCAAATAGGGTCAGTCATAATAAAAGAGCTGCCTACTAATCTCCATGTGCCATTCTCCATACACCACGACACACTAAGCATTACTTTCTTCACAAGATAACCAGTTTAGGTAGTAGTTAACCTTGCTCTCACTGTTCTTCCAGCTTGGGTGGGGGGAAATTACCAGGTATGACCTAAACCAGGGGTGCTCAACCTTTTGAAGAGCGAGGGCCAGGGCCGTCTTAATAGCATCATGAACCCCTGGGCAAAGTAATGCCATTGGGCCCCTACCAGGCTGCCCCAAATTTACGCACATACTCTCAAGAATTAAAGTATAAATAGTTGATAGAATTGAACATATATTTTGTTAGTACTTCCAATACAATCAATTTTAAACAATAAGAAAACATGCCATAAATCAAAGACTAAAACAACACAAAGGGTGCAGTATAGGGGGGAGGGGATCAGGAGAGTAAAGTACAGGTTCTGGGACACTGGCAATCGCAGGAAAGCTTAGTAAAAATAGTGATTATCCCAGCAGATCCGGGACAGTTGGCAAGTATGATGTAATGTAAGATTATCATGGGGCCCCCATGCACATGGGGCCCCCATGCACCTGGGGCCCCTGGGCAGTGCCCAAGGGTGCCCATGCATTAAGACAGCCCTGGTGAGGGCCACTTAAGTGATTTGGTAACCAGATGCAGGTCACAATGAACTATGGGGTTTTACCGCCCTCCAAAAAACAAATGTAAATGAGCCCTTGCTATCTTGAGCCCCCTATACAGCTGCTTTCACACTAATCCCCTGCGGTTTACCCATGCCTTCTATTGCATCTTGCGGGTATGGTGCACTTTCTGAAAGCACTCCAAATTTCTGCATTCAGGAATTTTGGTGCACTTTTAGAAAGGGCACCAAAATCGCAGCATATAATTGAAGTATATGGCTCAGTGCAGCTAACCCACAGAAAAGTCGCAGGTGCGCTGCTCCACACCCGCAGATCAATGTGAAAGCAGCCGTATAGTTGTTAAGTATTAATATTAGGTGCTGATATGACCATTGCAAGTGCAGTGTATGTGATGTTTAATACACTGATCTTTTCTTCTTCCAGGTTCTGCTGGCATCGCTCTCCCGGCTGCTAGAAAGGTCCCCAGAAGAAGTGCAGTTGGTATCACTCCATCTGGGACAGGAGTCAGCACTAGAGGGAGCATCTCCTTATACTATTCCTGCTTCCTCTGCAGCTGCCTTCTTCCTCTGCTGCCACAATCAGCTTCATGCATTCTGATGCTCTGGGATAGCAGAACACGATCTGGACTTGCTGACCCGCCATCCCAGAGCATGGGCATGCACTTCCCAGGTTTGAGGTCGCGGGCCACATCAGGGGGCTCTGTGGGCCACAAGTAAAGCACCCCTGAACACTGTAGTTTGGGCTGGCTTAACACAAAGCCACTTTCAGCAAACTCTGCATTTTTACTAAGATTTTTAACGGATTGGTACAATCTTTTAAACCTTGCATTTAGAGGACACGCAGCCAGTGTTGGAGCTATGTGACTTGTGCCCACTTATACTTCCTGACTGTATGAGCCCTTAGAGAGCAAATTCCAGGCAAGCAAAATAAAGCAATGCTATTCAGAAAAAGTTGTAACTGTCTTTGGAAGTCTACTAGTATCTCCTAATTTGAGTGTTATATAATTTATCACAGTCACAGTTTCCTAACTTCTGGGTGGGACTACAGGCTCTTGTCAAATGAATCTGTGATGCGCAAGCTCCATCTTAAGTTCTAGGGTGCATTGGTGCAATTGGGCAGAAGGAGAGCAGTACCAGAACTTGGGAACACAAGGTCCTCCATTTTCTCAGGTTCCTCTTTTAGCTAGAAGAACACTCAAGTACAGAAGATGAAGTTAATTAGATACACACAATATACAGTATCTCACAGAAGTGAGTACAACCCTTTCCATTTTTGTAAATATTTGATTATATCTTTTCATGTGACAACACTGAAGAAATGACACCTTGATACAATGTAAAGTAGTGAGTGTACAGCTTGTATAACAGTGTAAAATTTGCTGTCCCCTCAAAATAACCTAACACACAGTCATTAATGTCTAAACCACTGGCAACAAAAGTAAGTACACCACTAAGTGAAAATGTCCAAATTGGGCCCAATTAGCCATTTTCCCTCACCGGTGTCACGTGACTCGTTAGTGTTACAAGGTCTCAGGTGTGTATGGGGAGCAGGTGTGTTAAATTTGGTGTTATCACTCTTACTCTTTCATACTGGTCACTGAAAGTTCAACATGGCACCTCATGACAAAGAACTCTCTGAGGATCTGAAAAAAAGAATTGTTGCTCTACATAAAGATGGCCTAGGCTATAAGAAGACTGTCAAGACCCTGAAACTGAGCTGCAGCACGGTGGCCAAGACCATATAGCGGTTTAACAATAAAGGTTCCACTCAGAACAGGCCTCGCCATGGTCGACCAAAGAAGTTGAGTGCACATGCTCAGCGTCATATTCAGAGGTTGTCTTTGGAAAATAGACGTATGAGTGCTGCCAGCATTGCTGCAGAGGTTGAAGGGGTGGGGTGTCAGTGCTCAGACCACATGCCGCAGACTGCATCAAATTGGTCTGCATGACTGTCGTCCCAGAAGGAAGCCTCTTCTAAAGATGATGCACAAGAAAGCCCACAAACAGTTTGCTGAAGACAAGAAGACTAAGGACATGGATTACTGTCACCATGTCCTATGGTCTGATGAGACCAAGATTTACTTATTTGGTTCAGTTGGTGTCAAGCGTGTGTGGCGGCAACCAGGTGACAAAGTACAAAGACAAGTGTGTGTTGCTTATAGTCATGCATGGTGGCGGGAGTGTCATGGTCTGGGGCTGCATGAGTGCTGCCGACACTGGGGAGCTACAGTTCATTGAGGGAACCATAAATGCCAACATGTACTGTGACCTACTGAAACAGAGCATGATCCCCTCCCTTCGGAGACTGGGCCACAGGGCAGCATTCCAACATAACCACCCCAAACACACCTCCAAGATGACCACTGCCTTGCTAAAGAAGATGAGGGTAAAGGTGATGGACTGGCCAAGCATGTCTCCAGACCTAAACCCTATTGAGCATCTGTGGGGCATCCTCAAATGGAAGGTGTAGGATCGCAAGTTCTCTAACATTCACCAGCTCCGTGATGTCGTCATGGAGGAGTGATGTCGAGTGGAAGAGGACTCCAGTGGCAACCTGTGAAGCTCTGGTGAACTCCATTCTCAAGAGGGTTAAGGCAGTACTGGAAAATAATGCTGGTCACACAAAATATTGAAACTTTGGGCCCAATTTGGAAATTTTTACTTAGGGGTGTACTCAGTTTTGTTTTCAGCGGTTTAGACATTAATGGCTGTGTTTTGAGTTATTTTGAGACAGCCCATTTACACTGTTATACAAGCTGTGCACTCACTACTTTACACTGTAGCTAAGTGTCATTTCTTCAGTGTTGTCACATGAAAAGATAGAATAAAATATTTACAAAAATGTGAGGGGTGTACTCACTTTTATGAGGTACTGTATATGCCGATTAAGAATAAATGCAAAATTTACATCTCATCTGATTTGAGTGAAATGTAGGTTTAAAAGGTCAAATTCACCCAAACTTATATTTCAGTTGTGGCTTTATGTTGAAGCCACTGGCTTTTTATAACTCTACAGTTCTACTTCACATGAAACCTCCAATCAAAGAAGTGAGGCCTATTCAGAATTAGTGCTCTGATCTCATCATCAGAGCACCTAATATAAGAGACTTGTAACCCATCAACATCTACATTTACCAAAATATTGATTTGGCATAGACTCTTTTAAAGAAAGCCTATTTAAACCTATTATTCTGCACCCAGGAGGGGATAGTGTGCAAATACAGGTGCCTATACATAGTTTTAGGTAGCTGCTGGAAGACTCTCAAAACCTGCAAATCTCACCTTCTGCAGAGGAAATCTGTCTTGCCTCCACCATCAGCCCAAAGCTTCTGCCTTTGAAGAACCAATAATGAGGCATAAGAGGGAACAGGCCAGTGCTCAACTTATCTGCACAAAACAATACTTGCCTTATAGAACGCTTCATGTTTCTGGGCTATTGGTGTAAGCACCCAAAAAAGTACCCATTAACATTTTTTTCTAATTATAAAAACAGTGGTCTATCTTGCAATATTTTTAGGGCCACGTGTGTGGTCAAAGCAATGAATTGATTTCCTCCCCATTCCTCCTATGGTGCAGTTACATATGAAGCTGATAGGCGTTGATTTACGAAGGGTAAATAGACTGCACTTTGCAAATGCAGTTGCACTCTTTTTTTCTTAGTAAATGTAGTAAAGTTTTACTTTGTAAAGAATACCCAATTAGGTACCAGGAAAATAAAAAAAGACCATTTTTGCTTGTATGAAAAGAAAAAGAATAAGTGATGTAACATAAATGCAAAGACACCAATTCACCACTGCACCACGGAAAACAAAGTTATAAAAAAGATATTATAAGCTACAAACAGTGAAAAACAATTCTAAGTATGTTGGTAATAGATATGTGACTGCAACTTTAAAAAAAATATCAAATGAAATTAATATATGAACACTTAAACAAAACTATACTGTAAGTGTACAGCGGCGCTCAAGTGTATAAACAAATACACAAGTGAAAAAATTATTATTAAATTCTTATCTCCTGTAAATAAATGAATGTGTCTCAATATCATACATTTATAAAGACAAATATAGTGTGTAATCACCCTGTGTGAGATAATTAAAACATACATATAAAGCCAATGTCCAAAGTGCAAAAAGTGTGATACACAGAATCATCATCAACTAAGATGAGATCTTCACACCACACCCTTCGTGCACCACTCTCCTCTCCCCATTAGATGTTAACTCAACAGCAAAGCGGTTTACCC
Source organism: Glandirana rugosa (assembly GCA_018402905.1). Taxonomy (NCBI): domain Eukaryota; kingdom Metazoa; phylum Chordata; class Amphibia; order Anura; family Ranidae; genus Glandirana; species Glandirana rugosa. The sequence continues at coordinate 520,455 of BLSH010417220.1, forward strand.
ACACGGGATTAATAGATCCAACCAAGCGATCGCCACCTCTGCCATTTCAAGTGTGATCAGCTCATATACATAGGGGACAAAAGGAAAGCTCCACTAGTGCATTATGTTCAACATCCATATACAATTTATTTAAAACCTTTTTATATTGCACTTACATATAAAATATTAAAAACAAGCATGGGACAAAACTCCTAGAGCGTTGCAGCAATAGATCTAAACATCAAGGTGATATCTCACCATACTTGGGTTCTCGCAGGAACGTCACCTCCGATCCTTCCTTACAAGTCCTACTGGTCACCCTACTTTTTGCTTGTATAATGGAAATCAACAGAGCTTTTCCAAATGAACTAAGCTATGGAGAAAATGAGTGCAACTGCACTTGCAACGCGCATAATCTATTTGCCTTTAGTTAATCAACTCCACAGTCTCACAAGGCAGATGAATTGGGAAAGACTGTTCTTAACATATTTAATGCCTTAAATATGCTAGTGTCTGTTCTCCCATGGATTAGAGTGGAATCACAGCACAGAGGTACCTTGACATGGCACGTGAATTTTACATACTGCTTATTTGAAAATGTATGCTACCAAGACCTGTATTTATTAGAAATTAAAAATAGATGTAATAGGTCCACTGGTTTTAAGAATGTATGCTGGGGATTCCTGGGGGATTCCTGCATTATGCACTGGGTACTTCACTAGCAAATAATAACTTGCCTTAATTTGCCATTTTTGCTTTCTGCAAAGCATCAGCGCATATGAAGGAAAATCTCCCCAATGGGATACAGACAGCAAAAAATAAACTGACAGGGGTTTTAACCCTTCTCTGTTCTATCCCCAACTAAAAAAATGTAGCTATGCATATACCTTAAGGCCAATGACAAACTGACAATTTAGGAAAAAGACTGTACAAAATCGACATGCATGACATAGTGACCTTCCATGGAGGTTCCAAGCCCTTGATTGTGGCCATCTTACTGCTTGTATTACACCGGCTACTACATTATGCATTTCCAAGCAGTGATAACTGCCCTATATTTATTCAGTCTTATCAGTCACACAGATACAATCAATGCACACTTACTGTACATTAATACTCATCACTCAAGCATCAACAAATGTTTCTTGTTGACCAAAGTAAACACCCCACACCTGTTTTGTGTGAAAGCCGCAATCTCAGGAAAAGAGAACCCAACGATAAAACAATAAAAGGAAAAGAAATAATAATGAGAGTGGGAGTTCACAATAGCAGCACTTACAGCCTATGAAAATGAAATATAAGGCACTTGGGTTTTATTGAAGTGCGGCTGCCCACACTTGTCCTAATTCCCAGCCACTGTGAAGTGGTTGGGTCTCAGCACTGCTAGCTGGTATTACCATATTCATCAGGCTGGTAGTCTGTGGAAAGCAGGAGGTGTCAATGGCTGTTTCTTTCTTTTAAAGGGTGTTTGATCCTGTCCCCAATTTAGACACAATAAATTGTATTGACAAGCTGGTTGAACGTAGGCAATGACTGAGGTTTCAAAGCCAGTGTGGCATGCCTAGAGATGAGAATAGAAGAATAATGACATCAAGGGTACACAACCCAAATGATTTACAAACACAACAAACCCAAAACAAGAGGATTAAGAGGAATCAATTAGCAGGAGATTAAGGGGCAACCTAGCACCTGTGTGTGTGTGTGTGAACTGCTATTACTTCTCCTGGCTTTACATGATATTAGAATACCACAACCCTTGTTTAAAAGGGAACTCTAAGTTATACCACACCATTTTTAATTAATATATATGGAACGACCAGCTTCTACTCACCTACGGGAGGCTGCCACAGGACTCTGAAGCACATTACCAATTCCCACATCATCACTTATTTCTGTTTGGCCAGCCGTACTATCTATTAGGCACCTGCCATCTCCGTTTCTGGCCTAAATATGAAACATGGCTCACAGACTTGATCATCAAGTTTGTGAGTCATCTCAAACTTTAGCTTTCCTTATGGTATATGGATTTCCTCAATTTTTTTCATTCAAGGCTCTTTATTTATACCCACTACTAATATAGGTGTGGTCAATCTGTAGTACATTTGAAATGACACTCTGAAGTGTTACAGGAAACTTCCATGGACATTCTCACAGTTTGAACTTGCTAACAATCTACAAGAATATCCAGCTATGTGAACATCCTTCAAAGTGGCTCCTTTCAACACTTGCCATCATTGGATCAGAAATCGGTTGCCTCTAAGCCTAAAGCCCCACTGACCCTCAAGAAACCTCATTCTTTTAATTTCCCCCTTCTAAAAACTTTAATTTTGAATCCATACTTCTAAATCCTTCTATCCTGATCCAGTCTTGGCAAGCAAGGGCATATAATTTAATTTAGTATGTTTACATACTAAACTTTTCAGATGTAAATGTAAAACCACCATGATATAAATAATCCTATCAATGAGTGCTTATAAATACAGTTTGTATTACATACAATATGTGCATGGAAGCAGCCATATTAGCTCATTACATACTGAGACTATGTTACTATTTTGTAGTGCTACATGATGGTGGTATCAGCACAAAAATTTTTGTTAGTGAAAGTAAACTACTTGCTAAGGGTCATGTCAGGCTGGCACCAAAATCAAACTCCCACTTTCCTTAATATACAGTAAGTTGCTCTCTAGAACAGTGGTTCTCAACTTCAGTCCTCAAGTACCCACAATGGGCCATGTTTTGGGAAATTCCCTTAGATAAAATAGCTCTTATCAATACCATGTAATTGATATTGATTTAAAGCAGCCTTGCAAAGTAAAGGAAAACCTGAAAACATGGCCCGTTGCGGGTACTTGAGGACTGAGGTGGAGAACCACTGCTCTAGAAGAACCTTGAGTGCTAGTGAGAAAAGTATGAAACATAGGACTTCTAGTCAGATTAACACAGCCTAAACAATTGCCGATTTTTTCCCATAAAACACTTTTTCACCAATGTTTTATCCATTGTTGCCAATCTGCTGCAGCCTCTTTTACATCCACTCACTTAGCATTGCTCTAGACCAGTGCTGGTGAACTTTCTTGCGGGGCTTCAAGTGTGGCTCCTGACATCACAAAATGGCTGCACATAATATTCAGTAAATTTAGTGCTACAGAAAGCTGCCAAAGTCTGCAGACGTGCAACAAGAGATGGTCTGAGACTACAAATATGCTACAGGAGTTGTTGGAGATGGCAAACATGCTATAGGAGTTGTTGGAGACTGAGGATATGGTTTGGGAGATATAGAGTGGAGACACATCATATAAGATGGCTAGAGATCACTGTTTATACAGGGGAATAGGGAAACACAGGTTAATGTCCACAGGGGCGCCAAGACTTGCACAAAAAAGGGCCAAATGCAGGGCTTTTTTTCAGGGGGAACGCAGTTCCGGCACCTCCAACACTGAATGTATTTTATGGCAAGGAGTGTTGGAGTGTGGTGGAGGGTCTAGTGATGCAGCCTGCTGAGGGATCTATTGTCACTGGTATCTATTTTTGTGTGGGCAGTCTATTGTTGCTGACATGGGATCTTATGTTGCTGGGGGGGTCAGTTGTTGTTGGGAGGGATCTGCCATTGAGGGAGAGGTCTATTACTGCTGGCTGCTGCAGGGTCTATTGATGCTGACTGTTGGGAGATCTGTTGTTGCTGCTCGAGGTCTATTGTTACTGGGGTGGTACTTTGTTGCTGGGGGATATATTGTTACTACTAGGGGGCCATTGTTGCTGGGATGGGGTGTATCAAATTTCATACAAATTACTTAGTAGGACAAATTGATACTTGGTTCAGTATTCTCTAAAAGGGGCAATACAGGGAGGTGGGTAGGAGGTGAAACTAAGGGACGGTGCTCAGAGGTGGGTGGGGGTGGAGCCAAGGGATGGTGCTCAGGGGTGGGTAGGGGGCGGAGACAAAGAATGACTCACAAGGGAAGTTCCTGGAGTTCCTGCGCCTATTCTCTGAGAAAAAAAGCCCTGGCTAAATGTACACGTTGGCCAGGAGGGCTGTAGGCCATTTATAAGATAGTGACAATGGTGGACTTTGCTTGCACAATATGTGTCAGAGCGGCTGCTTCTAGTCTCCACCAAGGAAGTATGTGACAAGATGGTAATGTAGAAACACAACTGGTAGATGGTTGTCACCCCATTACAAAAGTGCCTAGACAAGGACCTTTGTGGCAGATTCACCGGGTATTCTTGTAATGAAAGCTAAATTTTTAAAAGGACTGAAGGCAACTTTTGAAATTAAATGATCATGTTAAAACTAACATGTTCCTTTAAGCCAATTCGTTTTTAGGATTTTGAGATAATTGCCAAACATCATGTGCAGTAAAAACCTTAGAGCAAATTTTATACCTGCAATGAAAATTTTTGCATTTAAGGACACAATTTTGTTTGCTGAAATCTGTTTCACCAAGATTTCCAAATCAGCTGTATTAACCCTCCCCCTACATAGCCATGCCTGAGCGTGTTTTTTTTTGCAAATAAACACCTAAAGCATTTTAGTAATGTCATGAAATTATCCCACATGTTCCATACCTCGTCACTGCACAGGCAGCACACGCTCATTGAATATTGCCACCAATGTGTGAAGTGTGTTAAGGCTTCAGGAGGTGTTACAAAGATGTAAACTGCTACTGACTAAGGATGTCAAAATGTCTAACAGTATTGCCACTGTCAAGCTGTCATTACAATAAAATAAACACATAACAAAAGTCTTAACAAAATTAGCAAAGAAACATGCATTAGCACTATCAATCTGGTTATTTATTCAGCCCCAAGGACACCTTGCTTTCTCAGCACCCTATCAGCAATCAGGTAATGCATTGTGAAACTGGGTGTTTGTTGTACCAAGTGAAAATATGCTTGTTCGACTGGAGGAGATTTACGTATATTGCAGAGACAGTTGCTTTACACCCTGATGTATTAGCTCAGCAAATGATCAACATATGGAAACAATTAAAAATGAAGCAAGAATAGCAAAAAAAAAAAAAAAAATAGTCTTATTATAGAGAAAAACACTTGTTTCGAGAAATACTCTGCTGTAATTAATTAAGGGAAAAGTGACAGAGTTTCTTGTTAGTCCACCTCCCAACCCCATTATACTCACCTTTGCCATGCTGTCTTGCAATTCCTTGAGCCTTGACAAAATACCCAGATTTTCTAGCTATAAGGGAGCAAGTAACCAAACCCAATGATTGGATAATGGCCAGGTCTGAACACTGTCACATTACAAAAGGGGAGCCACCATCATCAACCTTGTGTTCTGACAATCAAACATGGTGCTTACACAGTGTTTGCTCATTAATTCCAAAGGAGCAACGGTGCGGTGGCAGAACATGGTAAAGTTGACTATAAGTGGGTTGGTTGATGGGCTAGCAAAAGTCTATATGTAATGGGTAACAAAAGAAAAAAATGTCTGCAAAAGGGCTGAAGGACATCAGCATCACAGATTGAGGGAGCAAAACAGAATGAAAAAAAAAGAGGTGGAAACAATATTTCCAAAAAGTAAAAAAAAATGCAAAAATGAAAAATTGATTATGATGTACAGTGCTTTATCAAACAAAATGTCATCCAGTTAGGGGTTACTTATACTTTAAAGTGGTTCTAAATCCTTTTTTACCTAAATGATTTCTCTACAAAACCTTCTGCGCACAGGATTCCTCCTAGCCCCCACCTTATACTTACCTGCAGGGCAGCCATCAGAAGTTTTGGGCTCCCTTACACAGCTTTAGACCTGCCCCCGTCTGACCACTAACATTCCCAGGGCCTGCCCACTGGCCATCCCACCACATCTGCCCACTGGCCAGGGGTGTACACATGTTGCAGCTGTAGTAGGTATTATACACCCTGTCACACTTACCAGGTGTAGCCTGCCAAGCATGACCCATTAAGACCTCGCGTCGGACCATAGGTGCTGGAGGTCCCAAACTTGGACCAGTTGTGGTCCAGGGGGCCCTCTCCATGTGACCCAAGTTTTTATCACCTATGGTTCGGGAGAACGGTGTCCCCAAACCAGGTGCCCCCCTCCCCTAGACTCCAATGTTAAGTCCGAAATTCACCCAACAATTGCCGGTCAATTACTGGTCAATTTGGGGACCCGTTATGGTCGAACCATAGGTGCTGGAGGTCCCAAACTTGGACCAGTTGCTGTCCAGGGCTCTCTCTATGTGACCCAAGTTTGATATTTTTATCGCTTATGGTTCTGGAGAATGGTGTCCCCAAACCGGTGCCCCCCTCTCATAGACTCCAATGTTAAAGACTGCTAAAGTCTTTGTTGTAAGGGCCCCTTGAGACACTGGGACCCCTTACAACAGTACTGCCTGTACCCCCCTGATGGCAGCCCTGCTTTCCTGAGCCCGATCCAGCTCTGTGCCAAAGAGCAGCGGCTCTCTTTGCTCATTCTCTCTCCTCACAGGGCAGCCCCACTGTCTGTGTCTATAGAAGCAGGCAGTGGGGATCGAGCCCGCACAAGTGCTCCCTTAGGAAGTGGCTTTATATGGTCGGCACTCGCCAAAGAGGAGCCAGGAGCGCCAGTGGGGGACCTGAGAAGAGGATGATCAGGGCTGCTATGTGCCAAACCATTATACAATGCAGGCAAGTGCAATATATTTATTATTTAAAAAAAAGGGTTTGTTTAGAGTCCCTTTAAAGCAGAGCTCTGCCTTTAATAAATTGCCTTGCCATCCCCCACTCGTGTTTTAAAAATACCCCCTATACATACCTAAAATAAAGGCTTCTACTGGTCAGACACATGACATTCCAGGGTGCTCTATCTTATTCCAGTAGTGGCACTTACACTATTGTATCAGCATTGCACTGCAGTAAAATACCTTAAACCCAGACCAACGCAGTGGCATATGCCCAGGCAGGTCTGTAACATCATGGGCATACAAGAATTGGGTGACCCCAACCTCCATTCAACCCAAAAGACTGGTGTTGGAAGTCTGGACTGGTGGATCTGCAGGCATAGTGCTGGAGAGGAAGTGTTTAAAAAAGAAAGGGCAGATGTTATAATGAAACTCCATTTGGATTATGGGATATGGCCAGGCTATATACACTACATTACCAAAAGTATTGGGACGCCTGCCTTTACACGCCCATGAATTTTAATGGCATCCCAGTCTTAGTCCGTAGGGTTTAATATTGAGTTGGCCAACGCTTTGCAGCAAGGTCCATAAAGGCATGAATGAGCGAGTTTGGGGTGGAGGAATTTGCTGACCTTCACCCTGATAGAACACTTTTGGGATGAATTAGAGCAGAGACTGCGAGCCAGGTCTTCTCATCCACATCAGTACCCTGACCACACAAATGCGCTTCTGGAAGAATGGTCAAACATTCCCATAGACACACTCCTAAACCTTGTGGACAGCCTTCCCAGAAGAGTTGAAGCTGTTATAGCTGCAAAGGATGGGCCAACTCAATATTGAACCCTTTGGACTAATACTGGGATGATATTAAAGTTCATGTGCTTGTAAAAGCAGGTGTCCCAATACTTTTGACAATATAGTGTATACATACATATATAAATCATAGAGATCATAGGCGGTGCATATGTAAAGTTTTTCACTTCTTAGGCATGTTTGCAACTGACCGCTTCTAGCACTGCTCTATTTTTCCATCATGTAACTGTAGCACCCTCTAGGTAGGTAAGTGCTTGAGGATAGATTTTTCTGGCAGGGTAGGCAAATTTAGCTGATGGCTAGGCCTGTTTGTTTTCATTCTGGGCTGGGAGTGGCTCAGGGTAGGGCTGGGTGACTTACAGGTGGTGTCATCAGGACCTCCCACTTCTTTCCAGAAGCCTCTGGAATTCTCCGGAAAAAGAGGTGGAGAGGGGAGGTGTAGCCACCTGGGGTAATTTAGGGAGCCTTGACCAATCCCCAACCTGGATTGGCGGGGGGCAGGCCTCCTTAAATACCCAGGGTCAGCTCAGCTGGGGAGGAGTTGTCAGGTGGAAGAGCTGGAGCGAGAGAGTGTGGAGGCTGTCTGGGCCCACAGTCTGGGGGCTGACCCTGGGCTGGGGCTCGGGTGCATCCAGGAGGAGTGAAGAGATCCTGGAAAAAGAGGCACATGAGAGAGCAGGGAGTAGAGGGCCGTGGGAGAGAACACAGCTAAGAGTCTCCAGGGAGGACAACTGGTTGCAGCAAGTGAAGTGCTGGTAAGTGAAGCACAGTCAGGAGGACTGGGGAGGTACGCCAGAGAGAACTGGGAGATTTCAGTTTGAGATGGGTGCAGAACCAGAAGAGTGGACCGTGGGAAGGGCAGTGGATAGAGGTCATTGCAGCCAGGCTGGCTGGCAGGGCCTGAAGAGAGCTATCTGGGATCGGTAGCTGAATAGTGGACAGCTAGCACCTGAACTATTTCTACACCACAGGGGCCCGAGGCCCCTGCCCGCAAAAGGCAATCCACTGAGGCCTGGTTGAGTTAGTGTCAGGCCCTACCATGCGGTGCTAGCTAGTCTGGAGAAGTAACAGTCTGCAGCAAGTGAAGTGCTGGAAGAGTAATGGTATGCAGCAAGAGTTTGTGCTGGAGGAGTGAAGGATAAGAGGTCTTAAGCAAGAATTTGTGCTGGAGAGAAGACTGGAGTGTATATAGAAGTCCCAAGCAAGTTGCATTGAATGTTCCTGGGCATCCCAAAATTTCCCTTTCCCATCCAAGTTCAATCCCCTCAATAAAACAACAAAAACAAAGCTTATGAACTGTTCTCTGTCTCTTTGTGTCTGAGAGATGGATGTCAAGCTGGGCAGGGTGACAGGTGAACCACTACATTCAGCAACCCCTACGGGGGCAGGGCTACATAACCAAAAGCAGTCACAACACTTCAGAAAGATACAATTTCCGACATTCATTATCTCTGAAGAGCAATAGCTTTTGGTCAAGCTCACTGGCCTTTGAACAGGTTTCACTTTAGAGCACAGCATTTCTACACCCACAGTTATAATATATAAAACAGTTATATAAAACAGCATTTCCTCTCTACTAACAAACATGCCATTTTCTTGTACCAACTGCACCTTACAATAAGAAAACCTTTACATGACCTCTTGTGTCTTATAAACGTTCACCTCCTCTCACCACTTCCACTCATCCTGGGCTCTGTCAATGGCTTGTTTACAGCCGATTGACCCTCTTCTCTCCTTCAATTGTCCACATGACCTCTTACAATCTGTTTTACGCCCCCCAGCATTCTCCTGGAACGATGCTCACATAATTGGCCGATGACTTTCTCAAAGCTCCAGGGCCACATTTTTATCAGGCTGGGAGTCATGGACAGGGCTCAGGGGTATTTTAGGCATATCCATTGCTCTGTTCTTAGAATGGCCATACAGGCAGTCCCCAGGTTACAAACAAGACAGCTCTGTAGGTTTGTTCTTAAGTTGAATTTGTATGTAAATTGGCACGTTTTTTTAGGTGTAACTCCAGCCAAAAAAACGTTTTATGTTTGTAGGATAGCATATGGAAGGGTTAACACCCCTGTAAGGTTTATTTTGCTGTCTGTGCCCCTGTTCAGAAGATTTCATCTCACCTTCTGTCCCTGTGACAACTGGATTTTGAAAATTTTAGGTTGTTGTGGATATGAGGATTGGTGATAAAGCATCAGTGGAGACCCCTTTTTCCCATGATAAATCTTACAGGAGTGAATTTCCCTTCCTAGGGGGAGATTTCCTCTCACTTCCTGTTGTCTCCCTCCATTTGTAAGTAGGAGTCGTATGTAAGTTGTATGTTTGTAACTCAGGGACCGCCTGTACACATAATGTAGGAGAATTAATTTAACTTATATTTTGGCGCCCTGTAACACAGTTGTGTTCTCAAAAAACATTGGTCTTCCATTCAATATAAACACATTGCTTTGTGCACGACTTATTCCTGCGCAAAATCATAATGCAGTGGTGTGAATGGGCCCTTATTGCCACAAAGAGCAATGTATATTAATGTGTCAGAAGGTATGACTGTCTATGTTGTCCAGGAAACCAGATGTTCCCTTTCACCCTCCTATACCTCAAGGGAAAGCAGAGAAAACAGAATCTATTTGTTCCTACTGGCAGCAAGGGGAGTTCAGTATTTTTGTCCAGCAAACACATTTTCCATATGAATGAATTCAGTGTCTGTAAAATGCATCAAAGCTGAACCATATAAAAAAGCGTAGCTGTGTGAACTGGCCTTTAAGCCTGGTACACTTCATGTACACGGGACGCTTCTTCAACCTCCCCTGAACGATTTTTTTGAAAGCTAGAAACCAGCGGCTAAAATGTCAGTTTTGCATGCCACGTTTAGCAGCGTTTGCGTCTAGGAGCGTTGTTTTTTTTTTTTTAGTAAATGAAAACGCCTGTAAATAAAACGCTCCTAGACGCGAGTTACCGCATTTAGGCGCGTTTACAAGCTGTTACAGGCATTTGGCATTTCTGTCTGAACGCATTTTTTTGCTTTCCAAGAAATGCCCCTAAACACAACTGCCTCGAAACGACCTTAACCACTTCAGATTGACGGCTACAGCGTGGATCTACTTTGCCGGGGCGCCGTCAATTGACGTCCGCCCCTTTGCGCGCCGGCGGCATGCTCTCGCACCCGCTACACACTGCATGAGCGTGCACGCAGGTCGGGCGGATATTTAGATCTGATCGTTGTATAAATGCCATTGGGCCAAAAAAGTGTCAAAAATGTTCGACATGTCCGCCGCAATATCGCAGTCCTGATAAAAATCGCAGATCGCCGCCATTACTAGTAAAAAAAAAAAAAAATACTAAAAACGCCATTAATTAATTCCCATAGTTTGTAGACGCTATAACTTTTTTTTTTACCAAAAATATGTAGAAGAATATATATTGGCCTAAACCGATGAATACATTTTTTTTTTTTGGATATGTATTATAGCAAAAAGTAAAAAAATATTGTTCTTTTTTCAAAATTGTCGTTCATTTTTTTGTTTATAGCGCAAAGGTGATCAAATACTACCAAAAGAAATCTCTATTTGTGGGGAAAAAAAGGATGTCAATGTTGTTTGGGTACAAAGTCGCACGACCACTCAATTGTCATTCAAAGAGTGACAGCGCTGAAAAAACTGAAAATTGGCCTGGGCAGGAGGGGTGGTTTAAGTGCCCAGTAAGCAAGTGGTTAAATGGCCCTGTGTACATGGACTGATAAGATAACATTAAATAAGTTCAGGGGCAGCTGAAAAAAATGCCCAAATGCCTCTAAATGTCCATTCACAGGCAGCAATGTGCATGGAGCCTTAGGAGACATCTTCCAGTTAAAAAAAAAAATGGCCGACATTCGGCCCATGTGTATGTCAGTTTGTCTGACAGAAGCTGGTCGTTTGGCCGGCTTCTGTCAGATGAGCATGCTGGAAAACCAGCAGCCGAGTGACTCCCGATCAGCGCTCTCAGCCAATGGCAGAGAGCGCTGATCGGAGTGTTCTGGTGGGGGCTGCCCCCCTGTCAGAACACAACAGCTCAGCGGGGGAGATTGCTTATTAACTTTGCATAGTGAGTATAGCGGTTCCAACCAGAACTGACAATTTTTTTTCGTTCAACTTATAGTGTTTACCAGGCTTAAGCCTTCAGCTCTTCATTGTTGGGTTACAATGATATGATTTATCATCTATAAAAGCATTGGGGTAGATTTACTAAAACTGGAGAGTGCAAAATCTGGTGCATCTCTGCATAGAAACCATCAACTTCCAGTTTTGTTTTTTTTGTCAAAGCTTAATTGAACAACCTGTTAGATGCTGATTGGCTACCTTGCACAGGTGCACCAGATTCTGCGTGCTCCAGTTTTAGTAAGGCTCGGTTCACACCTAGGCGATCCGACTTCGGGGGTGACTTTGCTAGGCGATTTGAAGGCGATTTCAGCGAGACTTCAGGCAACTTTAATTGCCAGGCGACTTTGCCTGTGGCCAATCAGAGAAGGGAGGGAGGGGGTTGCTGCCGAAAATTATTTTCTTTTAAACTGTAAAGTCGCTCCAATATAGATGGGGGATCCGACTTGGAGGCGACTTCCATTGAATTCTAGGGGTACAAGTCACATAGAAGTCACCTTGAAGTAATACAGGAACCTTTTCTGAAGTCGCCTTGAAGTCGGAGCGACTTCAGTAGTGTATAGTAAGACGGCTCCCATTCATTTCAATGGGATTTCAGTGGTCAAGCGACTTGAGGCGCCATAAGTCGGAGCGCAAGTTGCCTAGATGTGAACCGAGCCTAAATCTCCCCCATTGCCTTAGTAAACCTATACAAAGGTGTTTAGTGTTAATCATCTGCTCATGATTGAGTATAATAGAATTTTATGAGCATCAGGACAAACTTTCAATCAGCTGTGCTGGCCTAAAGAAAAGGGTGGTACAATAATTCACATACTTCCATGCTTAACAATATGATTAACTTCTGCAACTGAACCCAACAGTGTGTTTTGTTGGAATTAGAGCCTGTAGTCTGTTCTGTTGAAACTGGATGCACTAATGTGTTCTCTTGGAATTAGACCCACTAATGTCTTCTGTGGAAACTGAACCAGTTAGTGTCTTCTTTGGGAACTGGACCCATTAAAGGGTTTTGTGGATGCTAGACACACAAGTGTGTTTCTGTGGAACTTGAACCTGCCATTGGGGGAGATTTACTAAAACTGGTGCACTCAGAAACTGGTGCAGCCGTGCATGGTAACCAATCAGCTTCTAATTTCAGCTTGTTCAATAAAGCTTTGACAATACAACCTGGAAGCTGATTGGTTACTATGCACAGCTACACCAGTTTTAGTAAATCTCCCGCATTGTGTTCTGTTGGAATTAGATTTGGCAATGTCTTTTTTGGCAACTGCTCCAGCTAATTTGCTCTGTGGGAATCGGACCTGCCATTGTGTTGTGTGGAAATTGGACCTGCTAGTGTGTTCTGTAATAGCTGGATTTGGCAATGTCCTTTGCTGAACTCGCCAGTGTGTTCTGTTGAAACTGGATACAGCAGTATATTCCTTGGGCTCTGGACCTGCTGGTTTGTTCATCTGGAACTCGACCCGCTAGTGTGTTCTGTGGAAACTGGACTAGCCAATGTGCTCTGTTGAAATTGGATATAGCAGCGCCTTTTGTGGAAACAGGACTCACCACATCTTTTGGAACTGGACTATCCAGTGTGCTCCGTGGGAACTGAATCCACCGGTATGCTCTGTGGGAACTGAACCCGCTGGAGTGTTTTGTGGGAACCAGGCACAGGTATGGAAAGACAATAGGTTTACCAGTGTCATTGTAATTCTCCAGTTACATTCACAGTATCCAAGAAACCCTTTTAACAGTTGGATTTCAAGAGCCAGCTGAATGCAGTTTGTCTATTATCAATTGAATAGCTCATCCTCACATGGACAACATAGATTCACATTGGCTGCACTCCTACAGAGAAAGGGGGTCGATGTAAAAAAAAAAAACTACCCAACACCTGTTTAAAACTGGCCAAGTGGGCTCTCAAAAAAAACAATCAAAATTAAAGGAAACGTTTAAAGATCATCCAAATAACAATGTGTATTTTTTCTATTTCTACTTTTTTTTTTACATTTGTAGACGAATATAAAGCCAACGATCAACATAAGACTAACCAAAGGGCAACACTGAAAGAATTGATGCTACCAACAGGAAGCCTTCCTGACCTGTCACCAAAGGGTCCATTCTAATTTATAGAGATGTGCATGACGGAAAAATTTGTTCCATTTCAGATGCATTTGTTAAGTTAATCATTTCATTTCATCATATTTGTTATGTTAGAATGATTTGTTTTTGGAATTAGTTTGCTATATTCATTTTCATATATTCGTTGTTCCAAATCGACTAGTATTTTGGAAGTTTTTAAGAAAGAATGGCTATATTTGTTTTAATGTGTTAATTGGTTATTTAGGGAGATTATTTATGCATTGTTCGGGTTGGATGGAGGTGGATTCATCAGAATCTCCAAATTATAACAACAAATGGAACAAAATGAATTTCAGATTAATTTGTTATGTTATAATTCTGAGATTCTGATTGATCCACCTTCATCCAACCCAAATACAATACGTAGGAATCATCATCTTATTTCACTTTTATACCTTACTGTATTTACTGCAATATGTTTCCATTTCATATGCAGGGCATTTTTATTTATAATCATTAAAAATGTTATTGCAATATAAAAACAAAATGGATCCGAATCATTTCGGATCATTTGTTATGCTATTACATTATTTCTTAGCAGCAAAAGGGTCGCTGGTTTGAATCCCAACAATGACACTACCTGCCTGGAGTTTGCATGTTCTCCCTGTGCCTGCGTGGGTTTCCTCAGGGTACTCCGGTTTCCTCCCACACTCCAAAGACATGCTGGTAGGTTAATTAGATCCTGTCTAAATTGGCCCTAGTATGTGTATGTATGAATGTGAGTTAGGGACCTTAGATTGTAAGCTCCTTGAGGGTCGGGACTGATGTGAATGTACAATGTATATGTAAAGCGCTGCGTAAATTGGCGGCCCTATATAAGAGCCTGAAATAAATAAATACATTTATTTTGGATTTGTTGAAATTCTTTACTTTTGTAATTCGGAAATTCAGATACATCCAAATTTCAGACGAATAAAAGATTTCTTCCAAATTTTTGATTCATAACAAAACGAATTGCACATGTCTACTAATTTCTCAGGGTGCCAACACAAATGTGAATCAGAGCTAGAGGATACAGTATCTGCTTCATATTGATGAGCCACTCTAAACTTCTGAAGCCAGTGCATCTGTATGAGAGCCAGAAAAATAGTATTTTCATAGGGAGGTCAGCAATGACAACCTCCTTATTTTTCTCATTATGTGTTTAATTTAATATTTTCATATGTGAAAAAGCGCATCCAATTTCCATGACAATGGAGCTGATTCAGACATGACCGGGTGGCCGCGGTGCAGTTTCTAAAAGGGTTCTGTGCAGTCTTGGATCTGGTTCAGGTGCAAATTCAGGCAAAAATTTGGACCTGATTTTGCACCTGGATCAGTGAACAGAGACAAACCGAACCCCAGGTTGTAAACCGCGGCCGCACATATGTGAACCCAGCCTAAGCCCCAAGTAGCATCTGGGGCAGTGCTGGGCCCTCTAACAGCCATGAATATAGCAGATGCTGCTGCCTCATTACTGCACCACTGTAAGCTAAACACAACAAAACATTATATATGTGTGAACATGCACATTGCTTTACATATCTGCATTAAACTAACATAAATTTAAGCCAACATAAATATTCACAAGTATTCTTAACCCCTACAGATCCACGCTATTGCCGAACTACGGCTCCAGCGCGGATCTGAAAAGCCGGGACGATGTCCATGGACGTCGTCCCCTGTGCACGCTCCCGGCGCGCCCCCTGGTGGCAGCGGTGGCGCGCGCGCCCGCCGCGCGCTGCGCTAGCGTGCCCGTGGGTCGGGCGGACTCAATGTCCGCTCGAGACCCACGATCGCCTGACAGAGCTGCAGAACTGGGAACCGCCGATGTAAACACGGCGGTTCTCCGTTCTGTGACAGGGGACATAACAGATCTACTGATCCCTGTCACTGGGATCAGTTAGATCTGTTATGTCCCGGCCAGCCCCGCCCCCCACAGTTAGAACACACCCAGGGAACATTGTTAACCCCTTCACTGCCCCCTGCTGGTTAACCCCTTCACTGCCAATGACATTTACACAGTAACCAGTGGATATTTAAATTGCTGATCGCTGTATAAATGTCATTGGTTCCAAAAATGTGTAAAAAATGTCCGACATTTCTGCTGCAATATCGCAGTCCCGATAAAAATCGCAGATCGCCGCCATTACTAGTTAACCTCCCTGGCGGTATTCCCGAGTGTGGCTCGGGGTGGAATTTCAGTACCAAGAGCGGTAACCCCGAGCCACACTCGGGATTGCATCGCTGGATCCAGGCAATGTTACTTACCTTGTCCCCTGGATCCAGCGATGTCCTCCCGCGGTGTCAGCTTGTCTCCCCGCGGCCAGATGATTCCTGTGTGCTGGGCTCCGTTCCCTGCGAGCGTCGCGTCGCACGGGGATGGAGACCGGCGGGAAATTCAAAAAGTTAAACACACACAGCACATACAGTACACTGTAATCTTATAGATTACATTACTGTATGAAAACATTTCACACCCCCTTTGTCCCTAGTGGTTTGCCCAGAGCCCTGCATGCACTTTTATATAATAAATGTCATTCTTTCTGCCTGGAAACATGAGAATGTCCATAGCAACCAAAAAGTGTCCCTTTGCGTCAAAAGTGGTTTTTGATCAGCTAGAAAACAGCGATAGTAAATAAGAATGATTTGCAGAATTGAGTGATACTGATTTTTGGGGAAATTTATCATCAGCAACTGAAAGTGACGATAGCGACAATTCTGCAACTGAGCAAATTTCTGCATTTTTGGTTTGATTACATTATTGCATACATTTTATTACTATTATATTATTATTTTTGATAATTATTTTTAGTTATTTATTATATTATA
>BLSH010417220.1:550691-659244 GCA_018402905.1 Glandirana rugosa
CTTGTCAGCTCAATGTAGTACCCGAGAAGGAAAAATGATGATCGTACACTTTTTACCACATTGGCTCACTCACAGTAAGGCGCGTAATCATGGCATTCGGATCTGGTAACACACTATGACGACAATGTAGGACCCGATAAACTTATTTCGTTCCTAAATTTACTACGACCGGCAGTAAATTGGTTATATATGTCATAGAGTGTTTTCACTCATGTCGAGAATGTAAAAACATTTATAAAATAAGATAGAAAAGTACACTGTTGTGACTTCTTTATTGTGAAACGATGTTACATTTCATCACTCTATGATATAAGGACTCGAAGGGCTCCTGTGTAACCGGGACTATTTACTCCCTTTTGTGAGAGCTGAAGTTGTAATTGCCTTTAATTGGGGGTTATTTTAAGGCACTGCTGGAGTAGATTTGGGAGGTATAGTAAATCAGGGCCAATGTGTCCTCGGGAAGCTCAGGAATATAGTATCTCACTACTTTACATTGTAGCAAAGTGTTATTTCTTCAGTGTTGTCACATGAAAAGATAGAATAAAATATTTACAAAAATGTAAGAGCTGTACTCACTTTTGTGAGATACTGTATATATTGGTTAAATGACGGCCAGCATCATTTAAATCCTTGCTTTATTCAAATAGCCCAGGATGTAACAGCAGTATCACACAATGGTCTAGGCTTACGGTACTAATGCGCGGAATGACACTCACTCGGTTACACCATTTTTCACATGCTAGTAGTAAAAAGGAAGAGCCCATGATGTAACTCGACTGTTCAGGGGACAGCTGGAATTATGTGACTATGTAGGGAAAAATAGGTATTTGAGGGAGTTAATGGCGAGGGGGTGAAAGCACCTAGAGGTGCTTGCACAAACCTCCAGCAGGCTCTGTTACACAGCTAGTTCCCTGGTCCAGGAATGAGCTAGGGTTCAGTCTTAACTTATGTTTGGCTGAACCTGGAAGGAAGATGCCATTGCCAGGCCAATCAATTATCATTGGGCATTCCTTACCCCGAAGCTTACACAAAGGCATGAAGATGCTTGTGACATCATTGACATAATATCCCACAAATTACATAATACTGGTATAATATTACATTGTCCAATCTTACCTCCAAACCCTGACCTCACCTGTTTCTATTGACCCAGCACTATGATGGGCAGCCTCAATTATCAATAATAATGTGCAGCAGGTACAAAGGGAAGGGGAAGCATCAGCTTCAGAACATTCTGCCCTTCAAAAGAAGTAATACCAATGTTCACCCAAAAGCAATTTTTTTACAACTACGGGACTTTTAGGGTGCCAATTAATGCATGAAATATGCTACACTGTTAAAATCCAAACATTTATTGTAAAAACTTAACTAATTTTGATTTCAGAATACTCGTTTCACAGCCATATATTGTACAACATAAGTATATAAAAATCTTTTACAGTTTTAATGATTTTACAATAAATAATTGGATTTTAACAGTGTAGCATATTTCATGCATTATTTGGCACCTAAAAGCCCCATATTTGAAAGAAATTGTCTTTGGGTGATTAGTGATTTGGTGTCAATCCATACAATCCTGGCATCTGGTATATATAATAGGACTGTAATACCAATGTTGTCTACATATTAGTAAAGGATACTGGCCTATCACAAGCAAAAAGGCACAAAAAAAAGAAAAAAGAAAAACATATATATATATATATATATATATATATAAATCCTTTACAGTTTTAATGATTTTACAATAAATAATTGGATTTTAACACTGTAGCATATTTCATGCATTATTTGGCACCTAAAAGTCCCATATTTGAAAGAAATTGTCTTTGGGCGATTAGTGATTTGGTGTCAATCCATACAATCCTGGCATCTGGTATATATAATAGGACTGTAATACCAATGTTGTCTACATATTAGTAAAGGATACTGGCCTATCACAAGCAAAAAGGCACAAAGAAAAAAAAAAAACAGTTTGTAATGTAGTATTTCAGCATTTCGATTGGATTTCAAATCTTGCATTTATTGCTGGAGCTGTGAATAAGTCACGAGATAACTGGTTGGATGAAGCACATTATCATAATGAGCATGAAGTGTTATTCAGCAATATCAATCCACTAGTAACATATTTACCTGGTTATAAGTCTATTATTTGTTAGGGAAACAGTTACACGTTTGTCTTATCGCACCATGTGTCTGGTTCCCACCAAGTGTCATGGTTTCTGGAAATAAGTGTGATTGATACAAAGGGTAAACAGCTCAGCATTAAGTTCTAGCAAACTAGGGTAATAATTCCTATATACACTATATGTCCATATTTACAGCCAAAAGTTTGTCGACACCTGACCATCACACCTATATGAGCTTGCTGGACATCCAATTCCAAAACCATAAGGAGTTGGCTCCCCCTTTAAAAGTCTCAACCATTTGTGGAGGGCTTTCCACACGATTTGGAGGGTGTTTGTGCTAATTTGGTCAAAAGAGCATTAGTGAAGTCAGGCACGGATGTTGCACAAGAAGACCTTGCTCAACATCGGCGTTCCAATTCATTCCAAAGGTTTTCAATAGGGTTGAGGTCAGGGCTCTATACAGGCCACTTGAGTTCCTCCACTCCAAAGTCATCAAATACACCTTTATGGAGCTAGCTTTGCGCACCTGAACTCACTTTGCAGGGACGTCCACATACTTGTGGCCATATAACGTACATATATAAAAAGAGATCTCTCAAAGACCAGTACAACTGTTCTATGAATGAGATACAATCTATGAATGGGCAGATGATTGATAGATCCAACCTTTCTTTCATAGATCGTGTTTCATGCATAGAAGCTGTAGTACAGGCTTTTATGAATGGAGGAGGGGAGACGGAAAGGACAGGCATATTCAGGCATCTTGATGAGTGCAAATAACAGCTTTGTCAGTTCCATTAACTACTGTCGCATTGAAGATTATGACAGCAGGGTTAGGGGAGAATCGATGGAGGACAATTTCAAGGAAACCAGGAGCCAGCAGAACAAGGGACACAGTACATTAATAGTAAGTCATGTGCCTTGTGCCAATCATTTAACCCTTTGTTAGGATAGACAGTGTTCAAATCTAGTTTACAACTGATAATGAGATCTGCCAGCACAATACAGACAGAGTTAGTTATTCATAATAACATTAAATCCACAGCCCCCTCTGCATAGCAGAGGAATGCTTCAGTTGTGGAGTTTTCAAAAAAGAGCAAATAAAATATAAGGAGCAAGTATTAATTTATTTTTGTAATATGCAAATGAGAACATGTTATTAATATTAAGTAGGTATTATCCCAATTTGGATGCAAACATGGAAATACACTTTAAGGGGAACACCGGTTTTAGGTCAGTTTTATTTAATGTTTTTAAATGTATATTTTATGTCTGCTTTTTACTATAAATGTAAAATCTTAGTTTTAGAAAGAATTTAAAATATGGTACACCCATGACTCAGGACTAAATTTCTAAAGAACGTGTACAGCATGAGCTATTTATTATTTTTAGGCCGGGTTCACACTAGCTGTGGCTCGCAGCAGGGGGTCCGGTGCTTTCCTGTTCTCCATTTCAGGTGCAAATCAGAATCAGAAACTGAGCCAAAGACACACAGGACCCTTTTCTAGAGTGGACCGCGGTTATGCTGGAGCTGTGTGAATCAGCTCCATTGAGAGACGGTCACAGTCTCCTGTCATGCAAATTGGAGTGGAAACCCAAAGCCGATAACTCCCATCTTAAAAGAAAAAGCAGGGTATGGTAATAGGTCACTCCTTTGACTCACTCAGTTCTGTGTACATTTTTAGTTTGAGTTACTGAACTCTGTGAACAACAGGCTTTTTTGCCCAACAGACTAGCTAAAAGAAGATAGGTAAACAAGTAAAATGAAGCCTACAGTTCCACCTGCTGGCTGAAAATGGAAATACAATAATAAACAACATAACTGTATAGTTACATAGTTATTGAGGCTTAAATAAAGACAAATGAAACCAAAATAAAAAAAGTACCTGAATAACTAAATTGAGAACCTGCATATACAAAACCCTACACCAGGGATAAGCAATTAGCGGACCTCCAGCTGTTGCAAGACTACAAGTCCCATCATGCCTCTGCCTCTGGGTGTCATGCTTGTGGCTGTCAGAGTCTTGCTGTGCCTCATGGGACTTGTAGTTCTGCAACAGCTGGAGGTCTGCTAATTGCATATCCCTGCCCTACACCCACAGCTGTTCCAGAAGGCGGCCAATTTTCTCCTAAGGCAATCTGATAGTTCCCTAGATCAACAATATCTAGTTTTATTATTCATAAATGTTATTAGTCTGCCATTTAATAATTTAATTAATAGCCTATGCATTTAGGAATCAATCCAGTTTTTTAAAACAATAAAGTAAGCTGGTTAGATCTCGTTCCTGATGGAGTCTATTCCACATTTTCACAGCTCTTACTTTGAAGAACAAAGAGTGCCCCTTTGTCCTTTCTACTGACCTTAAAGTGTTTGCAAACAATCACCTTGTAAAATAATTTATTCCCTTTAAAATAGAGATAAAAGGCAAAACATTTGTGTATAGGTATTAAAAAAATTATCAATACCTTTTTTCCCTTTTTTTAAATAGTGATCAAATTCCCTGTGTTCCCTCTGTTTTCAGCTGCATAAGAGCTGGGGGAGGAGAAATAGCAGCACACTGAGCTTCCCAGTGAAAGGCTGTGCAGGGGAGGCATGTCAGGAAAGGTCTGATCATTGGAGGAGAGCACACTGAGTTCCCAGAATAGCTAGCGAACTGACTACGGTGTGTTCTCCAGCTTAATGTGGTCAGTTTATT
Source organism: Glandirana rugosa (assembly GCA_018402905.1). Taxonomy (NCBI): domain Eukaryota; kingdom Metazoa; phylum Chordata; class Amphibia; order Anura; family Ranidae; genus Glandirana; species Glandirana rugosa. Next base: position 555,514 of record BLSH010417220.1, read on the forward strand.
TAAAAATAGTAAAGTAGAGGGACTGGCAGGAACACCAGGGGTTTCACACAAAGGAAGTGATACAAAGAGAACAGGATACTTTTTCATACAAGTACATGATACAGCAGGCACATATCAAGAATATTAAATGTTGGGGTAACAAACACTTTAAAGTGAATAACTTTGCACCAAGCTCACTATATGGACAACTTATGTATTTATACACAGTGGTTATATCCCCCCTTAAATGCTTCTCAGTAAAGAATAAATTTAGCTCAGCTAATATTTCCTGATAGCTGAGGTCCTCCATGTATCTTATCAGTTTGGTTGCCTTACTCTCTCAGGTTCTCCAATATCTTTTTTGTGAACTGGTGCCCAAAATGCATAGTCAAGATGAGGTCTTATTAACGCTTTCTACAGGGGCAAGGTGCATTTCAAGGTCCCCAAGGGTATTTTCCTTAGGCAGCGGTGAGGTCATTGCTGTCTGTGAAAGAGGCATCTCTGCTTTCTGTTGGTGGCATTAAAATGTCCTGCCTGTTTGTTCTGTCCATCTATCATGGTGTGCTAGTGATATCTTGGACTGGTGTTTTGGTGGCGCCATCCACCATTCCCCCCCCCAGCACCCTTTCCCAACAGTTTGGTGCCATGAGAGCGAGGATAGTGGATCCAATAGCTATTTGCGTGTTTTTATTTGTTTTAAATTAACAAAAACTAATTGAAAGGTACTATGCAAAGTGGTTATGTTCATCCTCTGTATCATTTTGATGGGCATTTATGGATGTAAGGATTACTGCAGTGACAGAGGTCCGCAGTGGATAACTTACTTGAGATTGGGCAAAAAGTGTATGTATATTCTATTTTTTTGTTTCGATTTTTTTTACTAAATTTGTACAGTGGGTATCAGATATATTACTTGCGGTTACAATATCAAGAAATATATATCAAGTCAAAGGAAGTATAACAAAATGAAATCATTCAAAAATCAAGCATAACCAATAAAACAGGTGAAATTGAACAATTGCAATGCAGTCGGAAGCAAGAAAATATATAAATTGCTTGTTTAAATTTAGAAATGAGACTGGAAATAAAATAAGAAAAAAGGGGGGGGGAGGGGGTTGGTAAGGGGGGAAAGATGGAAGGAGAAAGTTTGGGCATGACCAAGATCAGATTCCACCTACAGTGAGGGAAAAAAGTATTTGATCCCTTGCTGATTTTGTACTTTTGCCCACTGACAAAGAAATGATCAGTCTATAATTTTAATGGTAGGTTTATTTTAACAGTGAGAGACAGAATAACAACAAAAATATCCAGAAAAACGCATTTCAAAAAAGTTATAAATTGATTTGCATTTTAACCACTTCCCGCCCGACGTATAGACAAATGACGTCCTCAGGAAAATCCGCGATCGCGGCGATCGGTGGTGCCATGGGTCAGTCTGACCCACCGCATTACCGACCGAGGTAAAAGGCTTAGAATCCGTTTATCGGCTTTTCCTCTGCTCAGGTCTGCAGATCTGAGCAGCGGAGAGCCGATCGGCTGCTCTCCTGACATGGGGGGGCTGTGCTGAACGTTTATCAGCGCAGCCACCCTCAGGATCACCCCACTGGACCACCAGGGAGCCTGCCCAGGACCACCAGGGAGCCCCCCCTCCGGACATCACAAAGAGGCCACCCAGGACCACCAGGGAAGGACCACAGAGGCTGCCCAGGACCACCAGGGAGCCCCCACTAGACCACCAGGTAAGGGCAATATTGTGCACTGTAGGGATGGCACTGTGCCCAAACAGTGCTTGTTGCACCAGTGCCCACCACTGCCACCTATAAGTGCCCACCTGTGCCACCTATCAGTGCCCACCTGTGCCACCTATCAGTGCCCACCTGTGTCACCTAAAAATGCCCACCTGTGCCACCTAAAAGTGCCACCTATCAGTGCCCAGTGCCACTTATCAGTGCCGCCTATGAGTGTCCATCAGTGCCGCATATCAGTGCCATGTATCAGTGCCCGTCAGTGCCTCCCATCAGTGCTGCATATGTGCCCCATCATCAGTGCAACCTTATCAGTGCCACCTCAATCAGTGCCACCTCATCAGTGCCGATCTGTACTGCCTCAGTGCCCGTCAGTGTAGCCTCATCAGTGCCCATCAGTGTAGCCACATCAGTGCCCATCAGTGAAGGAGAAAATGTACTTTATACAAACTTTTGTGACAAAAACAAAGAAAAATGTTTTTTTTTTTTTCAAAATTTTCGTTCTTGTTTTTTTTATAGCGCAAAAAATAAAAACTGCAGGGGTGATCAAATACCACCAAAAGAAAGCTCTATTTGTGGGAACAAAATAAAAACTCTGTTTGGGTACAACGTCGCACGACCGCGCAATTCTCATTCAAATCACAACAGCGCTGAAAGCTGAAAATTGGTGTGGGCGGGAAGTGTTCTAAGTGCCCGGTATTGAAGTGGTTAATGAGCGAAATAAGTATTTTATTTGACCCCTTCGCAAAACATGACTTAGTACTTGGTGGCAAAACCATTGCTGGCAATCAGAGAGGTCAGATGTTTCTTGTAGTTGGCCACCAGGTTTGCACACATCTCAGGAGGGATTTTGTGCTTCTTCTTGAGCCACTCCTTTGTTGTCTTGGCCGTGTGTTTTGGGTCCTTGTCATGCTGGAATACCCATCCTCGACCCATTATCAACGCCCTGGCTGAGGGAAGGAGGTTCTCATCCAAGATTTGATGGCACATGGCCCCGTCCATCGTTCCTTTGATGCAGTGAAGTTGTCCTGTCCCCTTAGCAGAAAAACACCCCCAAAGCATAATGTTTCCACCTCCATGTTTGACGGTGGGTGTTCTTGGGGTCATAGGCAGCTCAATTTTGGGCTCATCTGACCACAACACTTTCATCCAGTTCTCCTCTGAATCATTCAGATGTTCATTAGCAAACTTCAGACGGGCTGTACATGTGCTTTCTTGAGCAGGGGGACCTTGCAGGCGCTGCAGGATTTAAGTCCTTCACAGCGTAGTGTGTTAGCAATTGTTTTTTTGGTGACTATGGCCCCAGCTGCCTGGAGATCATTGACGAGTTTCTCCAGTGTAGTTCTGGGCTGATTTCTCACCATTCTCATGATCATTGAAACTCCACGAGGTGAGATCTTGCATGGAGCCCCAGGCTGAGGGAGATTGACAGTTATTTTGTGTGTTTTCCATTTTCAAATAATCCCACCAACTGTTGTCACCCTTCCACCAAGCTGCTTGGCGATGGTCCTTTAGCCCATTCCAGCCTTGTGTAGGTCTACAATCTTGTCCATGACATCCTTAGACAGCTCTTTAGTCTTGGTCATGATGGAGAGATTGGAATCTGATTGATTGATTGATTGCTTCTGTGGACAGGTGTCTTTTATACATGTAACAAGCTGAGTTTAGAAGCACTACCTTTGAGAGAGTGCTCCTAATAATCTCAGCTCATTACTTGTATAGGAGACACCTGGGAGCCAGAAATTTTGCTGATTGATAAGGGATTAAATACTTATTTCACTCATTAAAATGAGTATCTAATTGCAATGTAAAAGCAGTATTTAAATATGCCAAAATGTTGCCAACTGAACTAACAGAACACGATTAAAGTAGTGTCCCTGACACACAAGCAGTTGCAAGTGCACTGCACTTGCAAAAATGGCTGCAAACGCCCACCTAACAAACAGAAAAATTGCTAAGGTTTTATATGAAGCACTTTGCTTAGCAAACAAAATGTTCTCTAGCAAACAAAAATATCCTCTAGCACCCACCCACCCACCAATAAATCACTGTTTTTAACAGATTTTCTAAAGCTAATCTGTCCCTCACAGCAGCAGCAGCAGCATTCTCTCCCTACACTAGTATGAGATGATGTGACATGCAGCACTACGTGACTCCAGCTTATATAGAGGGTCACATGATGCACTAGCCAATCACAGCCATGCCATTAGTAGGCATGGCTGCGATGGCTTCTAAGGGCAAACAAGTGAAACGCTTGTTGATTGGCTGCCCTGCAGCTATTCAACAGGCGCGAAAAAATACCCAAACCCCGAACCCGGACTTTTTCTCAAATGTTCAGATTCGGGACACGGACACCCTAAAGTCCGGTACGAACCCAAACTTTACAGTTCGGGTTCGCTCAACTCTAGTTATGTCATAAAGGGTGAGTCCTTGTCTATACAAGGAAAGGAGTATGACACAAGGAGTAAACACAGGGCAAAGTATTACTTATATTTTGTACTTATATGCGATGGATTACTTTTTTCTTAATAGGAATATGGTGTTGAGCAGTTTGGGTTTATGCTGTGTTTATATATTATGTAAGAGACTTTAGGATCTTATTGCTTCAATGTATATGCGCAGTTTGTTTGACTATTTGATCATTTACCATTGATGGGTAGGTTTGTGGGGGTTTTAATTTGTGTAGCACTGTGTCTGGGTTTCGTGATTTTTATTTGGTTTACAAGATTTATTGAAACCAAACTGCAATATCTTTATCAGTGAGCATACGACACTGAGTAAGCCAGGCATTTAAAGTAAGGCGCTAATGATGCTGTGAAAGCTACAGAACTGATAATTAACAAAGCAAATTTCAATTTACTATGGTCAGACCAATGAAAGACATATTTTGCTGGCACTATAGGTTACTCCAGCCTTTTTCAACCAGGGTGCCCAGGCATCCTGGGGTGCCTTGAGGTTTCTTCAGGGTGCCTTGGCAAAATGCATTAAAATTGCCCCAAAATTGTATACAAGCCAGTGGGTGGATGAAACCTGCCTTTTTAGTTACACGAAGCCACAGGTTTTCATTGTACACCGTTACAACCTTCTAGCTGCCAACCTCCTAACAACCAATGACATCATCAGTTGATAAGGAGGATGTCAGCTGCCTGCATATCACTCTTGTTTGACCCTCCCTTGCCTCTCTCCATCAGCTTTGGGGACCCTTCAGCTAAGTGACGGAGAAAAACTGAGGGAGAAGAGAAACACTGGGATACTAGTCAGTACCAGTTTGCAAAAGAGTATTTGCTTTGACAGAATAAATCACCTCTAACATTGGATGTCCTACATGTATTGATGTTGCTGCATTATGCAACTATTAGAATATTTTTTACATTTCAGAATGGGGCACCTCAAGACTGTCCATCATTTTGGAGGGTGCCTTGAGCTGAATTTTAAAGGGTGCCTTGACTGAACAAAAAGGTTGAGGAACACTGGGTTACTCCATGACGTAATGAATAAGTCCCATGGCTCTGATGTCCTATTTGGTCATCTGCATTCCACTGATTTATGAACCTCTCAGGAAACACCAGTTCTAGAATTATATTTCCATTTTACAGTTACTGTAATGCACAAAATTTTAGAATGTACCTCTTTTTCTTTTTCTTTCAGCTTCGATTTCAGAACATTTTCCATTTCTTCCTTTTGCTGATGCAGCTGTAAATTGAAATAACAATTTTAATAATGGTCATAACTGACTACCTTTATGTGAAGCAGTGACTGGACTTAAAAATATATTATTTATTGGAAGATGTTTGTGGGATTAAGGGTCATATTTACAATGATACTTTTTTTTAAATGAAAGGGGGGCTAAGGGGGCACCTATGCACATGCATTTCTGACTTGGGCTGTGTGTGTCCAAAGACACACACAGCGCCAGTAAGTCACGCCCCCCTCTCCTTCCCCACAGGAGTTTGACAGCAACAGGAGCTTATGGCCAGGAAGTAAGAAGTGCGGTCTTGCAGCAGGAACAGCATTGGAGCAGTGAAATGAGACAGGTAAGTGTTTCAGGATGGGGGGGCTATGACAGTAAGTGGGGAGTTTTCTACCTTAATGCAGAAAATGCAATAAAACATTTTAAGTGTGGAACCATTTTAAAGTATATGTAAGCCAAACAGAATACTTTAGTGAAGCATTTCTGACACTTCTTTGGCAATATGGTCAAAGTGAAAACAGCCTGTACCTAATTCATGAAAGCCTTGCATCAGTTTTGATAAGAGTTTCAATACTTGCAACAGATTTGGGTCGTTCTGTGCCATTGTCAATTTCAAACAAAATTACTGCCTGAGCACAGATTAGTAAACTGGTGGTAATTAGGTCCAAATCTAATTGGTATACAGAGAGATGCCAGTGTTCAGAGTGGGGAATGTATGTGCTGGGAAGCTGTCATGAATGTGACAGCTTCCCCATCAGCAACCAATGACACATCCGCTACCCTATTCAGCTATTGGTCAGCAAATTCCCTGGCAGACAGGGGGCCAGGGTTGCTGGTGCTTGTCATTACCGAAATATGGCAATGACCATATTTGGCCAATGAAAGGAATTTGAATGGGGCATGTGAGGCCTCCTTGGTTGCTACAACACTCCTTATGAAGTCCTGGGAACAGTTTTATTTTATTTTGAATACATCAGGGAAAGGACATGGCCCTTGTCAGGTTACTATTGCTGACTATGTCTCTGCTGGGGAGCAACGCACTTTTTATTTTTGTATTTCCTATCAATTTCTGTTCCAGCAACAACGGTAACCAGCACAGAAAGTGATAAGGAAAACATAAATTAACAGTTCTCATCACATAAAGGGGAAACAATCTTCTGGGGACATCTGTACTCGTGATAATTGTCTAAAAAGTTGGCTCCCCTTCATAAAGGATTGGTAGGATAGAGGGGTTCCCAAGATGTAAACGAGCTGATCAGTGATTATAAAAGAATTCCAGATATGGTATATTATTATATAGATTGGACCAATGTAACTACAGTATGTATACCTGGCTGATGCCCCTGGAAATCACTGGCGTAGAAAACACTACTCCAGAGATGTCCACTTGCTTTCAGGTCCTTTTCTGAGTGGCTGGCCTGATGCAATGTGAACACAAGAATACTTTCAAAGATATATATTTTAACTGTTTATTTTTTATCAATTTACAAAATGCAAAGTGATCAGACAGAAGAAAATCTAAATAAAATTAATATTTGGTGTGATTACCCTTCAACTGCAAACCAGCATCAATTCCTACACTTTCATACTTTGTACACTTTCACAAAACCAGGAATTTCGTAGGGTTACAGTCAGGTGTATGAATAACCAATTATACCAAGCAGGTGCTATTGATCATCAATTTCATATGTAGGTTGAAACACAGTCATTAACTGAAACAAACAGCTGTGTAGGAGACTTAAATCTGGTGAGGTCAGTTGTGCCTACGTTGGCTGAATGGGTATTGGAAATAGATTCACTTATGGGCTTGGAATATTTACTAGCAGTAGAACACGATAGCCTAGATAAACATGTTGCAACCTGGGCCACTTGGACTACATTTCGTAACACACAAGAGTTTAGGGCCCGCCTTTCCCCTTAAGGTTGTCTTCAAGGCTGAGTGGAGAGCATTCACTAATTTTTTTTTTTTTTTATGTTTTTGACTAGGTCCTGACTTTAAGCTTAGATAAGTCATTTTGTTTTTAGTTCCATTCCTTAGGAGACTTTGAGATTGGTGAGGCTATCATGGGGTGCTTGGGTATCCCATTATTTTTAAGATACACTCAGGAATAAAATTGCTATTTTGTCTATGTTACGTTTTGGGATCACTTCAAAATCTTTATATGTAACTACTTTTTGTATCTGTTTGAACCTGCTTCAATTAAAAAATAAATAAATAAATAAAATAAGATTGAACCAAAACTGGTGAGGAACAGTCAAACTCGGCTACTACTGAGGCTGTGGAAGACAGTTTCCTGTCACAGGTCATACATGACGGCAAGACTGAGCACAGCAACAAGACACAAGGTAGTTATACTGCATCAGCAAGGTCTCTCCCATGCAAAGATTTCAAAGCAGAGTGGGGTTTCAAGACATGCTGTTCAAGCTCTTTTGAAGAAGCACAAAGAAATGGACAATGTTGAGGACCATAGACGCAGCAGATGAAATACACATGATACTTACTTCCCTTCGACATCGGAAGATGTGCAGTAGTGGCATCAGCACAGAATTGGCAGAAACCCATAGGACCCAAGTACCCCCATTTACTATCCAGGTGAAATCTGGCCAGAAGTGGTTTTCATGGAAGAATTGCGACCAAAAATCCATATCTTCAAAGTGGAAACAAGGCTAAGCGCCTCAACTATACACAAAAACATAGTCACTGGGGTGCAAAAAAAAATGGCAGCAGGTGCTCTAGACTGATTTACCAAAAACAATCTCTGGATATGACCCTGAGCATGTGCACTCTTTGGTCGAACCATGGCGAGGCCTGTTCTGAGTGGAACCTGTCCTTTTAAACCGCTTTATGTTCTTGGCTACCGTGCTGCAGCTCAGTTTCAGGGTCTTGGCAATCTTCTTATAGCCTAGGCTATCATTATGTAGAGCAACAATTCTTTTTTTCAGATCCTCAGAGAGTTCTTTGCCATGAGGTGCCATGTTGAACTTCCAGTGACCAGTATGAGAGTGAGAGCGATAACACCAAATTTAACACACCTGCTCCCCATTCACACCTGAGACATGACACCGGGGAGGGAAAATGGCTAATTGGGCCTATTTTGGACATTTTCACTTAGGGGTGTACTCACTTTTGATGCCAGCAGTTTAGACATTAATGGCTGTGTGTTGAGTTATTTTGAGGGGACAGCAAATTTACACTGTTTTACAAGCTGTACACTCACTACTTTACATTGTATTGTAGCAAAGTGTCATTTCTTCTGTGTTGTCACATGAAAAGATATAATAAAATATTTACAAAAATGTGAGGGGTATACTCACTTTTATGAGATACTGTATTTGGCTGTACCTGGAGGCGTTTTTTTCTCTGAAGGGCTGGAAAGCGTTACAATAAGGAGTGTGCAGATAACAGTAAAGCACGGAGGAGGTTCCTCCGTGATGTCCTCAATGCTGAGAAATAAAGCCAAATACCTATCCATCATGCCATATGATCAGAGAGGCCTTTGATTGGCCCCGCATTTATTCTGCAGCAAGACAAAGACCCCAAACATACAGCCAATGTCATTAAGAATTATCTTCAGTGTAAAGAACAAGGAGTCCTGGAATTGATGGTTTGGTCACTACTGAGTCCTGATCTCAATATCATTGAGTAAGTCTGGGATTACATGAGGAGACAAAAGGATTTGAGGCAGCCTACATCCACAGAAGATCTGTGGTTAGTTCTCCAAGATGTTTGGAACAACCAATCTGCTGAGTTCCTTCAAAAATTGTGTGCAAGTGTACCTAGAAGAATTTATGCTGTTTTTAAGGCAAAAGATGATCACACCAAATATTTGACTTGGATCTCTCTTCTGTTCATGTAACTTTCATTTTGTTAATTGATAAAAAATAAACTCTTCTATTTCTGAAAGCATTCTTAATTTACCACAATTTTTCACACCTGCCTAAAGCTTTTGTACAATAATATATAGATATAGATTTACAAACACGCAATCTAATAGATTGAGTGATATACTTGATTACAAAAAAGATTTATAAGACCCCCACCAAATGTCCAATGCTAAAGCAAAACCAATATCCATACATAAAATGTTTCAAAAATATAAGACACTAAAATAACCATAACTCTAAAATGCAGAATTTCAAATTCATATTCATAATGATCCCAATTGCAGTGGTTGCAACACAGCTCCTAAAAATGTATTGCTTGTTTCTTTGGCAACATTAGAATTTAAGCATTAGCAAGGATTCATCATGCCAACAGTCTTCTCATTATCTCATTATTGAGCGCAATAAGATGCTACAGAACCCTTTATGCTTGCTAGTATGCCCTCACCAGTGGGTTTCATAGAAAGGCCCTATTGTAGTGGTGAAGTGTCGTTTTTCATGAATTTCTAAACCTGACAATGCAGAAGGCAGAGCCTAGTGGAATCAAATAGTTGCCATGACTTGGCACAGAGTTTGACAAGTGGCATGGAAGTGACTCTTTACATATCTAAAGACGGTGGGATTTGGTGACAACGACGGCGGTGTCATATTCTTATGCCGAACATGCATGAATGTTGGGACCAAGCTGTGTTTTATTTTGTGATAAACAAGGCAGGCTGCTTGTGTAACAAAAGCAGTTTTATTGATGCTGCGAGGAAGAGCGAGCCGCAGACTGCTCAGATAATGGAGCAGTAGGATGGGAAGCCGTGCTATCAATAGGCACATTGCTTTCTTGGTGTGAAGAGTTATGAATTATTACTCTGAGCTCACTTTTTTGAATTAAGACGAACTGACTTCATAAAACAAGGGTCTCTTGTTCACGTAAGGCCCTAAACAAACAGCAGTCAAAACGGGGTGATCAGACTTGTTTCTAGACCCCGATGACTGTTTCATAACTCTGAGGGCAGAAAAAGATTGTAGACTATTCGATTACACAGGAATGAGTGTGGCCTACAGCATCCTGGTACCTTGATGCTTCAATTTTCAGTCTTCTGAATGGACCACCCCATACAGTAATGCTTGTGTACATGAGCACTTAAAATTAAATCATGCTTTGTCCATGCATGGCAATGCAACAGCTTCACTTTAATACCACCCCCCGCAAATAGTAAAAGTTGCCTATCCTTTAAATCCCAGCTTCTCCATTCACCTACGATGCAAAAAAAAAAGCTTTATGTAAGCTGTGGTAAGTCAATCAGGATACCCATGGAATACCCAGTTCTTCCAGGGATGAGTAATCAGGTTGAAGTGAAACACGTACAGAGTATAGAGCACACTAGTATGGACATTAAAGATTACACATCTTACCAGAGTGGCAGCGGCAGATTTTTCACTCTCCAGCTCCATTTTTAGCTGCTCCTGAGCACTAGACAGCTGTAACAAAGAAAGTACCATTATATTTTCCATTACCACTCATGGCCTAGTGCTGGGGTTAGAGGTGGTGGCACTAAGCCTTAAATTATACAAACTGTGATCTTTTTTTCTCATTTCCCTACCACTGGGCATTGGTGGCTAAATTGGACCATGCTTTAAAATGCATTTTTTTTAACCTTCCTTCTGGATCTGCTGTTGGTTTTATTTTTTTAGATGAATTTGATGGATATGGGATTTTTGCAACCTAACTATGTAATCCGCTACGTACTTTTCTGCACACCCCACTGCTACATTTGTGTGCTGGAGCCCCACTGAATACCCAGTAATTTCATATATGGGTGATTATATGATCCTCTCCTTTGTCAGACCTGAACAGTAATGTGGGGGTGAGAAGAAGGTCCTTAGCCCTGTGTAAGCTCAGGCAAAAAGTGTCTTTGAGCTTACACAGGGGTTTTTACTCCAGCATGTGAATGGGGCGGGAGTGGATTACAGGGAATGTAAGTGTCAGTAGCAAAGGGGGTAGACTTCTAGAAGAATCTGTTACTTTTCCCTAATTGTGTCAGGTTCACTTTAAGTACATGAGGAAATTAAACAATATAAGGATAAGTGTATGCAGGAGATATTGAGAGGAAAGATTTACTCTCATTTGATTGCTGGCCTATACAATTAAAGAGTAGCTGCCTCTAATAGCACAAATTAGCAGATATCTTTACTAATATAATCACATGACACAAGAGCGGAATGTGTACAAAAAGATGTCACCAAAGTGTGACTGGAGCGTGTAATATCCAAATACAAAAATATATAAAAGGAAAACGTATATGAGAACAACAGCAGCACTCACAATATTGTACACAGCAATAAAACCAATATATAGAGAAAAACATGTTGCGCTGTCACATAGGTGGTACATTAATCATCATAATTAATGTGTTATAATGCTTATAGTCCAAAAACGAATAAAGTGAATAAACTAAAATGTCCAAAAAAACAACAAAAGTCCGCATAGTGAAGAAAAAGAAGAGTCCTTCAATTCTTAACAGGTGCAACACCTAGTGCTCCTCAAGGGATAGATAGGGCAAATATATCCTCTTACCAGATAATTAGAGCTATCAAGGTCTGTATGGGCATCAGTGAGTAATCACCCCTCACTTCAGGTATAAGCCGCCTCTGTTGTTCAGCGGCTTACTGGATGCTAATAACACAGGTCTCTATGCATTTATCCTTTGGGGAACCTTAGTCCCGGTCATACAATATGCCAATAAGAAGAGGAAAATAACTCATTGCGCAGTGTTCCATAAAAGCATATGAGTTTAATAAAGGATCTACTTATAGCAGTAAAACGTTAAACAGGCATTTTGGAAACAAGCATTCTTTCCATGGGCACCACGATGTCACCAATATTTCCTTGCCTTGCCTGACATACACTTCGTCTAAACAGACATCTTCTATGAGGCGGTAGAGGGGAATATACAGCCTTGTTTAGAATATCTTGAATTTAACCAAAAAAATAATTCCCTTGTCTTTCCGGGTTTGTACCAAAATCTCCAGCTGACACAGTACTGGCTCTTTTTAGGCATTTTTATAACAGAACAAAATGGACAATTTTCTGTTTTAATCCTATGGCTTTAAATATTTAACACTTTGACTAGTTTATATAAGCTTAAAGCAAAACTGCAGCCAAAAATAACAAATTAAAAATCTTTAAAAAGGTAATATGATAAAAAAATATCAAAATAAGCTTTTGCTTCAATGTTCAGCTTCAATTCAGTGATTTCACCAGCAGTACTTTTTTTGCTGCAAGATGTCCTTAATTTGATTGCCATCATTGTTAACCCACCATTTCCTCTGAGCCCAGGGCATCCTGGACAATGAAAGGAAAAGCAGCACAGTGCTGAGCTCATTCCTCTGTCACTCTACTCTCTCCTCCTATTAGCATGCTTCTTGTCAGCATATGAACTTATTGGCTTCTTGTACTTCTTCTTCCAATCACACTCCATCCCTACTGTACAGAGACCATTAGGAGGCAGATACCAGGTGCTTACACTGCTTGCATTTAAAAAATACATGTAATGATGTATTAGGGATCAAAAAGCTGCATTAATCTGTTTCTTTTATATCTGCTGTGAGTTCAACCTTAATCTAAAATTCACTTTACAGTTACAAATTCAAGACTAACTCTTTGAAATTGCTTTATTTAAAGGCCTCATGTACACAGGACGTTTTGCAAACTCTCCTAGAAGCCTTTCCTCCTGACAGCAGCGTTTGTGCAGAAAAAAAGCTATATGTTTGTAAAATTGTCTAAAGCTTTTACAAGCTTTTAGGCACATTTACAGGCGTCAAGAGCTTGGGGCGTTAATTCATTTCTTTGGCCATAATAATATTTTTTTCTAGCCATTGAAATGAATTACCACTCAAGAGCTAAACACGCCTAGTGTTTAGATGCGTTTAGCAGTACCAATCGTTTTTGTTGCCAAAACTCTGCTGTTCCTGGATGCACTGGCAGTGGGGTTTTTTTCTACCTCTAAAAGCCCCTGCCACTAAACACTGCTAAAAGCCTATGTATGCATGGATACATAGGCTAACATGCAGGGTGTTTAGAGGCAGGGAATAAAACGCCCAATGCCCTTAGAAGCAGCTGCAAAAAAATGTCCTGTGTGCATGTGGCCCTAAACTATTTTAACAAATTCTACACATTTTTACAGAGTGGTAACATCCGAATTGTTTTATTTACACCTAATTTTGAACTTCACTAATACCATCTGCAACTTTCAAAAGCCACTTCACTGCAAAGGACTTTTGAGCACTCTGTAGATAACTGCAGGCAGTCATGCCAACTGACCCAGGAAAGATGTTCATTTTGATACACACTATATGGCCAAAAAAAAGTTTGTGAATACCTTGCTATTACTTCTACACTATATGGCCAAAAGTACTGTATGTGTGCTCCTCCTCCAAATTTTTATGTTTAGGCATATCCATTGAAGGGTATCATTATGCTTATGCTTGGTGTGGAGGAACTCAAATGACCTGCACAGAGCCCTGACTTCAACCCTGCTGATCACCTTGGGATGAATTAGAACACCAATTGCGAGTTTGGTCTTATTGTTCAATATTAGTACCAGACCTCAGGGCTAGTTAGAAATCATGGGACCCTTTTGAGGAGGTGAAGCGACGGGTGCTTGGTACGTTGACAAACAAGAAGCTTACGGCGATATACTCGCGGGTTGGATCAGTTTCCAGCGATGAGCCGGCCTTCCCGATTTCTGGACCTGTAGGAAATTCTATCTAACCTACCGTTGGTGGCCTTGGGTTCCTTGGGGCAGGGCTTATCTTCTTTCTACTCTTCTCTTTGCTTTCTTTTATTTTTCGACTATCTACTGCTAGATGTCAGTTGGCTGAGCCTGTTAGCTGCCCTCTGGCTGTACTTTTGAGGGAAAATTTTTTATCTTCCCTATTTGATGGTATAGCTTATCGGTCTTTCAGTGGGGGAAAGCCTTTTTGTATATGAGGAGACTTGGAAGATAGTTTTTTCTCCTAGTATATAGTATATATTATTATTTGTTTTTTTTACGACCCTGAGAGGTTCTCGAATTTTATCCCATGCCTCAACATAGGTCAATCTCAGGTACTGCATGTTATTTTTACTGGGTGATTCTTGAAATACTGTTGGCTTAGTGCATTCTTTAGGCTGCAATTATTGAGTGCTGCATGATTCGCTATTACCCTATTCGCTTATATTACTATCAAGGCACTATCACCTGGTATGTTTTGTTTCATTTTGTTTTTACTGCTTATACCCTGTTAGAGGTTAGAGGCACATTAGTTTGTGGTATATATGTTGCCATTCTTATACCACTCTCAGCTACTGGGCTAGGTGATTGTTCACTGTTTTGTGAGTTTGTCTCAATGAAATAAAAATATTGTGAAAGAAATCATGGGGCCCTGTGCCGCCTACCTCACACTTCTCCCAGCCTGGGGGCCACCTTTAGAAATCATGAGACCTGTACAGTAAGAATCAGCAATTTGTTTATGCGGTTGTTTACATTTGTTTACATTCAGGGCCACTGACCCACACCTGCAGCCCTGTCAAATTATGACATGTGCAAGTATAGCTGCTGCAAAACACTCATTTATGCGACCAGTGTACTTTTCAGAATGAGCCCATAATTATGTTTTTTTTTCTGGGACAATATTTTTATTGGAGTATAAAAAAAAAAAAGGATGCAGATGCAACATTCCCATTCAATGGATAAAATCAGACAAAAAAAACATATTTAACTACACCTATGGGGTGTGTTTTTTCCCTCTTTTCTTAAAAGAATAAACTGTCGACCAACAGGGACCCTTCGGCCAAGGCCAGGGGTCAACACAGGGTGCCTGAACCTTAAGGCACAGGGGCTGAAGTGTGGAGCAATCCACGTGAATATATATATATATAAACAAAGATTAAATTGGCCATTTAATGAGATAAAGAAATAAAAATAAAAAGAGGATGGGAGGGGGCAAAGGAGCAGGGGGTAAGAGAGAGATGAAAAGAAAGACAATGGAAGGAGAGAAAGAAAGAGACTGGAGGAGAATAATTATGTTTTGTTAAATCATGTTTTATATTTTTATTTTTTACATTTTCTTTAACAGCCTTGGGGGGGGGGGGGGGGTGAGGTCTTTGGTGAAATATCCTAAATCATCATAGATTCCATAGATCATAGATTCCTTAATCCCTTTCTTTGCATCCTCAGCTGCACTGCAGAATGAACAAGAAGCGCTCTGTACATTTACAAACTGAAGGATAGCAAACAGTTTACTATGCTTTGTTTATGGATGAACATAGTGAGTGATCGGTACTTATCGCTCACTGTACTCATTCAGGAAATGGGTCAGTAAACATGACATGTTACACAGGTCGTAGTATATGCAAATCCAAATACTAAAAGTTCATATAAGCTTTGAAATGTACTTTCAAAAAACTGTTTTAACATTTTTGAATCTGAAACCTTTATTGTTCTGGCACTTTCTGTTATAGAATGACAATACCCTTTCCTTGTGCTCCTACAGTGTCAACCTGTCATGCGCTCTCCAATGGAGACTACAAGCATCACATATTTCAAAGGTGACACACATTTGACAGGCATGGTCCACTGTTGTCACCACCAGGGAACTGGTCCAGTAACTTCACCACTGGGCCTCTGTGCTTCTCTATTCAATTCAGGCAGATTATGGCTGGTGGGATGGGCCAGAAGGGTGCTGTACATAGCTTCCTGAAAATATAGGTACTCCTTTAAAGAGCCCTCTGCCTTGATGCAATCAGTGGGCTGGCTCTCTTGGGAGGAGTTATGCAAATATCAAAATTACTTGATGGGTGGGTGTCCTTCTGGAAGAGGGGGCATTGCCAAGCAGATTGCATTTGCATGCAGACTGCCCAATGCTCACATGTGATGCTGAGCCTCCATGATTGAAATAACAGAAATCAATGAATGAAAGGGGCAGGGCAGGGACTATCAGCTGGAAAGGAAAGGTCTAGAACTCTAGATGATGCTCTGCAAGAAATGAGGGGGGCTCTATCTGACTAGCTGCAGCTTCTAATGCACACTGTGAGCAGCTCACAGCGTGCAGTGAAATCAGAGTTTACAGTTTCAGTACAGGAGAGTTTGTACAACTGTGCAAGACCAAAGGGAAGGCTGGTGGTCAAGTTTAAAATAGTGCAACTGTTTATGACACATAGTACTTTAGGCAAAGTAAATGTTATTCCCTTAGCATTTAGGTGTACTTGAATTTTCTAGCTTTGAAATATCAGTTTAGGGTAGCTTGAACCTTTACGTAAAATAAATAAATAAATAAATGAATAAATCAATCATAAAATATACTACATGGCTTTACCTATTCATGCAACAGAGACCTCCTCTTTTTTTCGCGCTTTGGGAGCAAAGCCTTTCAAATTAGCTAGCCTAAAAGTGATGCACTGAGCAATTTGTTTGTGTTTTTGTACTTTGTAGTGAACTGCCCCTTACCACTGAACTTTGAGTTGAATTATAATGTGATTAAGCAGCCTACCCATTTTGCTAAATGATAGCACATTGCTAATAATGTAATAATTTAATTTAATGAGCTATTGCCCTGCTCTGGTTGAAGACATAATACCGTTGTATTTAGCCCTGTAATAAACCGGTTTTCTATGCACTGCGCTTTGATAGGCCGCTTGTCAACTTTTCATCTCCTTCAAATAAGCCATCAATCTGAGCATACAAAACGGTTTTGTTCGCTGGTTCTTTTTTTTTTTTGGCCTGTTTTGTAACAGATTGAGATAATGCTACAGGCTAGCTATTAACATACTTAAAAAAGCCATCACTTAATGTCAAAAGTCACACCTTTTCAATGGTCCTTTGGTCCTCTTCCATTCTCACTTTCATGGCGCCCACATCCTGATCTGGAACAAAAGAACAAAATAGCAGAGCGTGAAATCTTATTCCTGTGGCTGAGCATTGAAAGCTTGCTGCGGAGGTCGGCACAGAAGACCCGGTCAGTTCTCTGTGGTCGAGTGTCCTGGCATCACTCTGACCCTCAAAGCCGCCCTTGACATTCGAGGTCTTTTCCCTGCTGTTTGGCCGGCTGCTTGCAGGGAAATTAAGAAGTAAGTTCAAGAGCCAAGTGTGGCTCCGAGGACCTCCTGCTTTTCATCAATACCAATACTGGACATCCTCGCTGTTAGTCACAGCAAATTCGAAGGGCTTTAGCAGGTGGTTCTCCGGAGCTGAATAGCTCTGGCATGAAAAGATAAGAAGTCCCATTAAGTCATATGACAAACATGTGGGCAGAATATGGTTCTTGTCCCATTTCACAGATTGATGATCTTATCGGACAAGAGTCAGTAACATAAATCAATGTTTTTTATGAAGATAGCATTAATACAGTAACAGCATCTACATGTTGTTAAAACCTGGATCTGTAGGCGGTTGGGCCAGACTAATGATCACAGCATGCATACCATTTTTACAGCATTTTTACTGGCCACACAAGAATCTTTAGTCTGCAGAATATGAACACTGGTGGAATAAAGAAATGCTAACATATCCATCATGATCATTTGTGTCTCATGTTATCATTCTGACATACTAAAATGGAAAAATCTTATTGGAAGTCATATGTTACTTTCCTCTGCTAATTCTTTGTTAAGTACGAGGGCTCTACCGTAAGTAATACAAAAGTTGACATTACCTTTTTTATTAATGTACATATTGTTCAAATGTCATGTTTGTAGAGTAACACTTCCTCTACAGTAATTCTTTTTCTTCTTCTTCATGGCAGGTAAATAATGGATTCCAAGCAGAAGTAGCGTGCCTTCACTGAGTACTTGATCCCTAAATACTCTAGTTGAATATTTGTGAATTTGCTATGGCCCTACTAGCCGATTCCTTGTACAATACGTTCAGTATGTATATATAGATGAATATTGTATATCATTAATGTTTGCACATTTGAACCCATCACTTAGGTTTTGTCTTTTCTTTTCCTCTCAAATATCACATATAGAGGATTTTTTAGTTTTTGACCACCTACCCCTGATGAAGATCGTATTCGAAACGCGTTGGGTCTCCCCCGCCACTTGGTGGTAGTGTGAGTGGTCGTAAATGTGTTTTATATATTAATGTAATGTCATGTTTTCTCTCTTTATGTTCACCAATCCCATATATGTACGTACCAATTTCTTATGGTTCGGAATGTACTTCTTCTGTATCTTCTGATTGATGGACCCAGTATATTCTAAGATCCTGTGATGTTTTAATTGTACCAATACAATTTTCTTAGTTTTATTTTTGGTCCATTAGTAGCTCTGAATGAGTTGGTTTCCCGTTAAAGTCCCAGAGGGAGGTAATTTTTCTGGCTATACACACTTATGTTAGGGATGTGGGTAAACCGCTTACTTTTGATTATTAGAGTGTAGCAATACTCAAACTCTACTTGATGAAGGAGGGGTGCAGGCTGTCCAATATTTATAGAAGGCTACAGAATGTTTACAGAGAAGACACCATTGACAAGAGCAATGTCTTGTTATTGGTGACTCTTGTCATCTCCGTAAACATTCTGTAGCCTTCTGCGGATGTCGGACAGCCTGCACCTCTCCTTTGTCAAGAACAGCATGTTGTTTCTGCTTGGAATTTACCTGCAATTTAAAAGAAGAAGAAGAAAAGGTACTATAGGGGAAGAGTTTACCCTACCAACGTGAAATTTGAACCACCAATTTTGGTTTATTTTGGGTACAGCCCTTGCATTATTTACAATGCTGATTCTTCTGCTGGTGCCGAATTCTTTGAAGGAAGTTGCTTTGCTTCTCTATATGAAATGCAGAAAATCTAGATCACTAGTGAGGGAGCAGAGACAGTGCAACACTTTGTCAGTGCAGGGCAGTGGGAGAGCAAAATGACAATGAATTTACAAAGTTCAGTGTGTATTTTTCATAGGTTCAGTTGACTTTTCTACTTCACACAAAAATGCACACAGCACTAAATAATAAAGCTTGTCATTAATAAAAAAATAAACATAAATGTACATTTTTTTAGGAACACACAGTATATATTCAACCTGTCTACATACAGTATGCTAATTATAGACCACTGATATAGTAGTCAGAGTATTACAGATGATAAATAAATCTTTCACATCAGTTCTTGCCCCCAGATGAACAGCTTATGTCCCTAACACATTCATACATTGGGGCTAATATGATTATATCCTGTTTATCCTACCAGGACGTTTTTGGCAGTAAACCAGAAGATACAAACTCCTTCCAGGAATTGAACCCAATATCCATCCCACCACTGTAAGATAAGAGTTCTAATAGTCCTGATAATCTTTATAATGAGCAGATCTTAAGAATGCCTATACACAGGGCAGGTATTAAGAACATATGTTTAAATGAATAATCACTAAACTTTCCTTTAACAACAGGCTGATCCCAGAGGTATCTGCTCCCTCTCTATCACTGAATTAAATCAGATCTATACTCCAAACTCAAAACAGCTTTAACAATATATAATCAAGCAAACTTGATAAAATGAATGTTTATAAAAATTCTAAGAAGCCTATCTCGTCATGGAATAACCAGAATCTAGTCTTCTTATGGCACCTGGTCAAGTCCTTGGTTATGTGGTATCTGCTGATGGAGATCTTGGACTTGAACCACGTCAGGAGACTGAGCTGCTGATTCGCTGGCCCTGCCTAAACAACAGTCTACCGTGATTCTTTGGCCGAGACTATGTGACCATCACAGGTGGGAGCTCAAATCTAACTTACCCCAGCAACAGGCAGATTATGCAGCAGTTATATATATTGCGTTCATTTGCAGGAAACTAAGGTGGAATCCGGTCTAGGTTTTACCAGCCACCTTGACAGGGCTGGTTCTGGACCAGATTTTGCGGTCCACTTGTGTCCACCAACAGGTGGTATAAAGTAAGCCGGACTGGAGCAGAGATTTGCTCTTGATCTGGGACTCAGGAAGCCAAAAATTTGAGAGAGCTGCTGAACTGAATGTTCCTTTGTGACTGAAACAAAAGGTTTGCATTATCTTTGTTTTGTGGGTGACTGGGAGAAGCCCTTCACCTTTGAGTTAGGAAACTGGATATGTTTAGTTAGTGCCTGGATGGCAAGGATTTATGTTCTGTTTTGTTTATTTGATCTACATGCAATATTTTAAATAAAACTGGCAACAAGTAATATTTTAAGAAAAACCTGCCGTTTGGACTACCTTTTTCCCAGGGAAGGTGATCCCCATTGAGCTAACCCCCCACATATGGTGGAGGATGAGGGCATATTACTGAACAAGTGAAAAGATGGAGGATGTGTTAAGAGCCCTGCTGCAGGCCACTGTAACCCAGCAGGAGAACAATCACCAGCAACAGGAGGCAAATAGCCAGCTGCAGGAGGCGAATCGCCAGCAGCAGGAGGCGGATCACCAGTTTGCGGAGGCCCTGGTGGAGTTAAAGAATGGGTTTGCAGGTCATTTGGCTCTGGAACAGAAAATAGTACGTGCAAGCTATTACCTGCAGAAGATGACACCTGCAGATGATGTGGAAGCTTAACTCACAACTTTTGAAGGAGTCGCTGTCCGGAAAGGAAGGCAAAAAGAGCAATGGGCGGGATGTTTAGCGCCTTTTCTGACAGATGAACCCCAAAAGGCCTATTATGACCTGGAACCAGATGCTGCCCAGGATTATGAGACGCTGAAGGCTGAGATTCCTACATGCCTGGGCGTCACCACTGAAGTCCGGGCTCAACGAGTGCATTGTTGGTCATACAGTACTGACAAGCCATCCCGCTCCCAAATGTTTGACTTAATACACCTCACCAAGAAGTGGCTGCAGACAGAGACTTTGCCAGGACCTAAGATTGTGGAGCGTGTGGTCATCAACCATTATTTACGTGCGCTTTCTGCCACTTTGAGGAAGTGGGTCAGCCATGGGGACCCCAAGACTGCAAACCAGCTGGTGGACCTGATGGAGAGATATGCTGCTGCTGAGGACTTGGTGAACCCATCCATGCTACATCCCAATGTCTCTAGGGGTGAAAAAATGCCCGCAGGATCCGGTAAGACTGTTACAGGGTTCAAGGGCATTGGGAAAATTACAAGACTGTTGCTACAGATAACGAGGCTATGGGCTCAGGACCCAGAGACTGGCCAAATAAGTCAGGAAGTTCTCTGAGGCCATTTAGAGGATTGGGTACAGAACATATAAAATGTTATCGCTGCCATGTGCTAGGTTGTATTACTGCTAACTGACCCCTAAATGTTGAACCAATGCAATGTGATAATGCTTATTTGAAAAAGTGCATGTCTCTTTTTGCACAGGTGGTATGTACTGCATCATGTCAGGGACGCATGGAAAAACAAATGTGTGTCATTTCAGTTGACGGAAAGCCAGCCACCACTCTGCTTGATTCTGGTAGTGTTGTGACATTAGTCAAAGGTGATTGTGTAAATCCTGCAAAGTAACAACCTAGCACTAATGGGGTTATTTGCATACCTGGTGACACACATGACTACCAGACTGCAGTGGTTGAAATTGATACCCCTTGGGGCATGGTGACACATTCAGTGGGGGTGGTACCCTCACTGCTACATGAAGCCCTAGTGGGGAGGGATTTTCCACACTTTTGGAGTCTGTGGGAAAATAAAAAAAGTCAGGAGGACAGAGCTCCCCCTGCTGAGGAAACACAGGAACTCACTCTGGACCCTTTTGATTGCAAAATTGAAAGGGAAACTGTTGGGGTGTCCAACGGAGGGGTAGATCCTTTTCCTTTTTCGGTAATGGCTGGGGAGCAGGAGGTTAATGAAGAAGTGGACAGAATGTGGTGCCTGACTTAGAAGTCAGGAAAGATGATTTTGCAAGGAACAACTAAGAGATGCCACGCTCAATAGAGCCAGGGAAAACATTAAAATGATAGATGGGGAACCTGTTGAACCTAATATAGGGCTGTCTTTTCACTACATGGCTCTTAAAAATAACTTTCTGTATCAGGTGGTAAAGCAAGGGGAGGAGGAGGTAGAGCAGCTAGTTGTTCCCAAACCTTATCGCCGGATGGTATTAGATTTAGCCCATGGTCATATAATGAGTGGATATCTGGCTATAGAGAAAACCAAGGAGAGAATAACCCAGAGACTCTTTTGGCCCAGGTTATATGCAGATGTCAAAGAATATTGTGAGTAATGCCCACCACCCCAGTATTCTGCTCCATCACCCCATTTTCGCTGTCCGTTGGTACCGTTACCAATAATTGAAGTGCCTTTTGAAAGAATTGGCATGGATCTGGTGGGACCAGTAGTAAAGTCTGCCTGGGGCCATCAGCACATACTGGTAATAGTGGACTATGCCACGTGATATCCTGAAGCCATTCCTTTGCGTAATACCTCAGCTAAGGCTATTACCAAAGAGCTGGTCCAGGTATTTAGTAGTGTGGGTATTCCAAAAGAGATATTAACGGATCAAGGCACCCCATTTATGTCCCGAGTCACTAGAGAATTTGGGTAAGTTGTTCAAAATCTCCCATCTCTGTACCGGTCTACCACCCGCAAACTGATGTTCTTGTGGAGAGATTTAACAAAACGCTCAAAGGCATGTTAAAAAAGGTGGTGGACAAAGATGGGAGAAATACGGATTTTTTTGCTGCCATACCTCATGTTTTCCATACAAGAGGTACCTCAGGCATCTACAGGTTACTCCCCTTTTGAACTACTGTATGGTAGACATCCCTTATAGAAGCGTCATTGAGCATATCTCACTGATGCAAGATAGAATCACTGCTGTCATGCCACTTGTATGGGAACATATGGAACAAGCCCAGAAGACCCAAAGAAGGGTTTATAATCAGGGTGCCAAGACCCAGGTCTTCAGCCCTGGTGATAGAGTGCTGGTACTAGGTCCCACAGTTGAGAGTAAATTCCTAGCAAAGTGGCAAGGTCCCTTTGAAATTATGGAAAGCGTAGGGGAAATAAACTATAAAGTTTACAAGCAGGGACTGACCACAGTTATAGAGCATGACATAATTAAGGAACCAGGTGTCTGCGTAAATGTGAAGCCCTATAGAATACCCAAGGCTAGGCAGAAGCAGTTGCAAATTAAATAAAGAACGTGTTATTGTTGGACATGATAGAGGAGTCCCATAGTAATTGGTCAAGTCCCATAGTGTTGGTCCCAAAACCAGATAGAACTATAAGGTTTTGTAATGATTTCAGGAAGTTGAACAGCATGTCCAAATTCGATGTGTACCCAATGCCTTGGGTTGACGCGCTTGTTGACAGATTGGGTAGTGCCCAGTACATAACTACTTTAGATCTGACTAAAGGTTATTGGCAGATACCCCTAATGGAGTCTGCAAAAGAGAAAACTGCGTTTTCTACCCCCGAGGGGTCATTCCAGTATAAGCAGATGCCTTTTGGGTTGCATGGTGCTCCTGCCTCATTCCAGAGAATCATGGATAAGACCTTAAGACCACATCATCAATATGCAGCTATCTATTTGGACGATGTAGTCATCCACAGCCCAGAGTGGGAATCTCAATTGCCCCGGGTTCAAGCAGTACTCACTGCCAACCCCAGAAAGTGTGCCATAGACTTGGAGAAGGCCAAATACGTTGGCTACATTATTGGTTGGGGTCTGATCAAGCCTCAGAACAGTAAGATTGAGGCAGTTCAAAAGTGGCCCCAATTTATAAACAAAAAGCAAGTTTGTGCATTTCTTGGGATCACAGGGTACTACAGGCAGTTTATACCCAATTTTGCCATGATTGCAGCCCCACTGACAGGGTAGAGGGTTGGTCATGATTAAGTGGAATCCTGAGGCACAGAAGGCATTTCAAATGTTGAAACAAGCCATTTGTATACAACCTATGATCGTGACCCCAGATTTCACAAAGGAGTTTGTGGGGCAGACTGATGCCTCTGATGTGCGAGTGAGTGCTGTACTGTTCCAAGTCAAAGACAGGGAGGAGCACCCAGTGGTCTACCTTAGCAGAAAGCTCAACAGACATGATGAAAACTATGCCATTGTTGAGAAGGAATGTTTAGCTATCAAATGGGCCTTCAATGCCCTGAAATATTACCTGTTGGGGAGACCATTCAAACTAATCACTGGTCATGCCCCTCTTAAATGGATGTGTAATAACAAGGAGAAAAACAATCGGGTGACAAGGTGGTTCCTTGGTCTTCAAGCATTTAAGTTCACAGTGGAACATAGATCTGGGAAATTTCAAATAATGCAGATGCCCTTTCCCGTGTACATTGTCTGGATGGGACAGTTGCTCAGCCGCAAGGGCTTGAGCAGAGGAGGGGGATATGTGACATTATGAAAGGCGAGGTGATCAATGGACGTTATGTTTCACCTCGCATGCGTTCATTTGCAGGAAACTAAGGTAGAATCCGGTCCGAGTTTTACCAGCCACCTTGGCAGCGTTTGTTCCGGACCAGATTTTGTGGTCCACTTGTGTCCACAGGTGGTATAAAGGAAGCCGAACTGGAGCAGAGATTGGCTCTTGATCTGGGACTCAGGAAGCCAAAAACCTGAGGGAGTTGCTGAACTGAAGGTTGCTTTGTGACTGCAACAAAAGGTTTGCATTATCTTTGTTTTGTGGGTGACTGGGAGAAGCCCTTCACCTCTGAGTTAGGAAACTGGATATGTTTAGTTAGTGCCTGGATGGCAAGGATTTATTTTCTGTTTTGTTTACTTTATTTACATGCAACCTTTTAAATAAAACTGACTACAAGTCAGATTTTAAGAAAAACCTGCCATTTGGACTACTTTTTTTTCCCAGGGAAGGTGATCCCCATTGAGCTAACCCCCACAATATATATATATATATATATATATATATATATATATATATATAATCTCACAAAAGTGAGTACATCCCTCACATTTTTGTAAATATTTTATTATATATTTTCATGTGACAACATTTGAACAAATTACACTTTGCTACAATGTAAAGTAGTGAGTGTACAGCTTGTATAACCATGTAAATTTAGCGTTCCCTCAAAAGAACTAAACACACAGCCATTAATGTCTAAACCGCTGGCAACAAAAGTGAGTACACCCCTAAGTGAAAATGCCCAACTTGGGCCCAGTTAGCGGTTTTCCCTCCCCGATGTCATGTGACTCATTAGTGTTACAAGGTCTCATGTGTAAATGGAGAGCAGGTGTGTTAAATTTGGTGTTATCACTCTCACTCTCTCAGACTGGTCACTGGAAGTTCAACATGGCACCTCATGACAAAGAACTCTCTTAAGATCTGAAAAAAAATAGTAGCTCTACATAAAGATGGCTATAAGAAGATTGCCAAGACCCTGAAACTGAGCTGCAGCACGGTGGCCAAGACCATACAGCAGTTTAACAGGACAGGTTTCACTCAGAACAGGCCTCGCCCTGGTCGACTAAAGAAGTTGAGTGCACATGCTCAGCGTTATATCCAGAGGTTGTCTTTGGGAAATAGACGTGTGAGTTCTGCCAGCATTGCTGCAGAGGTTGAGGGGGTGGGGGGTCAGCCTGTCAGTGCTCAGACCATACATCACACACTGAATCAAAAAATGAGTTTGCATGGCTGTTGCCCCAGTAGGAAGCCTCTTCTAAAGATGATGCTCAAGAAAGCAGTTTGCTGAAGACAAGCAGACTAAGGACATGGATTACTGGAACCATGTCCTGTGGTCTGATGAGACCAAGATAAATGTATTTGGTCAAGATGGTGTCAAGCGTGTGTGGCAGCAACCAGGTGAGGAGTACAAAGAGAAGTGTGTCTTGCCTACAGTCAAGCATGGTGGTGGGAGTGTCATAGTCTGGGGTTGCATGAGTGCTGCCAGCACTGGGGAGCTATAGTTCATTGAGAGAACCATGAATGCCAACATGTACTGTTACATACTGAAGCAGAGCATGATCCCATCCCGTCGTAGACTGGGCCACAGGGCAGTATTCCAACATGATAACGACCCCAAACACACCTCCAAGATGACCACTGCCTTGCTAAAGAAGTGGAGGGTAAAGGTGATGGACTGGCCAAGCATGTCTACACACCTAAACCCTATTGAGCATCTGTGGGGCATCATCAAACGGAAGGTGGAGGAGCGCAAGGTCTCTAACATTCACCAGCTCCATGATATCATCATGGAGGAGTGGAAGAGGACTCCAGTGGCAACGTGTGACGCTCTGGTGAAATCAATGCCCAAGAGGGTTAAGGCAGTGCTGGAAAATAATGGTGGCCACACAAAATATTGACACTTTGGGCCCAATTTGGACATTTTCACTTAGGGGTGTACTCACTTTTGTTGCGAGTGGTTTAGACATTAATGGCTGTGTGTTGAGTTATTTTGAGGGGACAGCAAATTTACACTGTTATACAAGCTGTACACTCACTACTTTACATTGTAGCAAAGTGTAATTTATTCAGTGTTGTCACATGAAAAGATAGAATAAAATATTTACAAAATATGAGGGGTGTACTCACTTTTCTGAGATACTGTATATATCAAGCTTACTACATTTAAATGAACACTGAAATAAATGTGCGTATTGGTAGTCTAACAAACATTCTCTGGTGATTTGCATATACTAATATAATCTTTAAAAACAACTGCAGGATTCACATATTTGCATTGTGTTATTGCAGGCATGTTAAAGTGGAACTTCACTCAATCAATATTATTTGTATTATAGAAGATAGCGCTAATGCCAATAGGAGAATATGTAAAGTATATAAAAAGTATATAAAAGAGGAAATAGGGGTCAACCTATATAAGTCTAAACAATATAGATAAAAACTTGTGTTACAAATATGATAAAGGTTAATCTACCAATACATAATACATCCACAGACACTTACTGAGTAGATATAAAATGGGTGATCAACATACAGTGCTAGTCCAGTGCTAAATCAAATATTCCAAGTCAATGTTGAAAGTGCTAAATATGTGCTTCTAAGCAATAAATGTGAGGTTCACCAGGGGTATGCAAAAAATAAAAATGAATAAAGTTCCAAACTGCAAAATTCCTCAGATGGGGCCAATAAATATAAGCAAGTGCAACGGTATCAAATGTTCCAAATAACAATAATATGTTAAGGTGTGTCAACGAAAGTGGCAAGGCAAAGTTTGTCTGGATGACGTCATCTGGCCCCCAGACAACGTCTAATAGGACGAAACGCGTTGGACACTGCTGACCCTGGATTGCTGTGACATTACCTTACTTTTATCTACAAGCTTATGGACTTTTAATCATTATTATTAAGTAATAAAGCCATTACTTTGTGATTGAGGCTTTTTACATGATGGAGAGTCTCCTCTTTTTTCCACATCTTTGAGTTTGATACTGGATCATCCGGAACCCCTGTTTGTGATGTTTTGCTGAGGACCACCCCCACTCGACGTAGCAAACGGACGGGTGCAGGATAGTGTGACGTTCTCCCCCCCCCGGAGGTCCCTGGATCGGTTGAGGACAATGTGACGTGACCCTTCTACACCGTGAGGACCTGGACCATGCTGTATATTCAAGCGTGAATATATCTACCATCCGGTAAGCCTTGAGTCTATAAGGGGTTGGATCGTCCAGACAAACTTTGCCTTGCCACTTTCGTTGACACACCTTGACATATTATTGTTGTTACTTGGAACATTTGATACCCTTGCACTTGCTTATATTTATTGGCTCCATCTGAGGAATTTTGCAGTTTGGAACTTTATTAATTTTTATTTTTTGCATACCCCTGGTGAACCTCACATTTATTGCTTTGAAGCACATATTTAGCACTTTCAACATTGACTTGGAATATTTGATTTAGCACTGGACTAGCACTGTATGTTGATCACCCATTTTATATCTACTCAGTCAGTGTCTGTGGATGTATTATGTATTGGTAGATTAACCTTTATCATATTCGTAACACAAGTTTTTATCTATATTGTTTAGACTTATATAGGTTGACCCCTATTTCATCTTTTATATACTTTACATATTCTCCTATTGGGATTAGCGCCATCTTCTATAATACTTTATTTCTCTCACGATTTGTTTGGTCGTTGCATGGCTGCTTACCCTCCATTTCGCCTTTTATAGTTTCTTGCCTAGCGCGGTTTACTACTTTTTTATTCTTAATATTATTTGTAATCTTTATGCTGTTAGCATTAGTAAATAGATAGGGAAGTATATCATATTTACTTGTTTTAAACTTTCTTTGCATTTCTTCAGTTACTTCCTGGTTTCTAGGCCTAGGTAAATGATGTAATCTATCCCAGGAGTCTTCAGGAGGGTAGGAGGGTTTGCTGAGCTAAGCCAACCCTTCTGCCTGTATGCATGAGCTAAGGGCAGAAAGTAAATGCTACATGAATCATCTGCACTTACTCAAGATGGCGAAAGTTAGAAATGCTAAGGGGTGTTTTTCAAAGTGATTTCTCAGCAAAATAAAGCATGGAGACATGGATGGATGGCTGAGTTTGATTTGAATAACAAATAACAAAAATGAATTAAATAGCGTTTTTGATTTGTGGTGTTCAGATACAGAGTAGTTACGCTTTAATGGCACTATGTGTGTTTTAATGTATGGAAGTTGATTTTGAATTACCTGGCAACGCACCACAATTGGCGTTTTAATGCACCTCATTTTTTTTCAAGTGAAACATAATGCGCATCTATGTATTGTGGTGCGTTAGGCATGTGGTTTGGGTGCTATTGAAAAGGAATGGCACCGTAACACAGTTTGTACATTACCGCAATGCAAAGTTTTGAATTTGGCCTTAGAGAGTGGAAACATATCCATATCTGCATCCACCATCTAATGTCATGGTAGCATAAGCTGAAAAAAAAAAGACAAATTCACAGCCATTTTTAGTGTAACGGGAGCCTCAGAGCTCAGGACTTTTGCACAGTTTGTACCTAATGAGTGGATGTGTTTCTCTTTCTCCTTCAGGACCAGTTCCAGCTGGAGGACCTTGTCCTGCAGAGCGTCCATCTCTCCTCTCATCTCCTTATTTTCTTCCAGCAGCCGCTCTTTCTCCGGGTCATCTTCTGATTGGTAAACGATCTGCAATATTACAGACTCTTTTTATCTTAAAAATGAACAGAACAAAAGGGCTTTCTAGCACGCTGCTGAGCTGTAATAATTATCCAGGATGCTCGTCATATTGTTTCCTGCATACTGCTGCATATTTAAAATATGAATAGGAAAAGAGGACCAAGGCGAGGGGGAGGAAAAAAAAGGGGGTTCTTGAAAGCCTCGAGTACATTACATTCAAAGACTATAAACACATGGGGGCATTTTTTTTTGACAGGGATAATGTCTATCATACTGTTTTGCATGGCCTCATCATTCAGGTCAATTTATTATGGAGGCTGAGTCCAGGACGGCAGCTGGGCCTAGCACACCCACACTTCCCCTATGAGCTTTTTTTTTATTTAGAAAAATATAGGCCGTAACTAGGTTAAAGCTGGGAGTTTTGTGGTACGGACAGTGCTGGGGGGGTTGTGAAGTGCTCTTGTTGGGAGGGGGGCTTGTTGTCTTTGTACTGTTCCTCTGTGACAGCGCAGCTAGTGTCACAAGGAGCACATCACATGTCAAAGCACTGAAGTTTTCAGCCTGGAAGCCGCATGGAGTCCATCAGGCCCACTGATAGCAGCACAGTTGGCTCTCTCCTTGGTGGTGCTGCATCCACCCGCAGGTCATTCATATTCTGAACATTAACGTGGCTTTGCATGCTTGTCACACAGAGGGCCGTGCAGGCGTCTTGTGCTATTGAGCCCTTTCCCTTTAAATCTCTGGGCCAACGGTGATTACCTTGTAAGGCGGCTTCGGGATAACGCCCAACAAAAGCCTTTAAAGTTATCATTTTCGCAAAGCAAGGCTATTTGCATTTTTATTATGCATGCCCCTTTTGTTCAAGACTTGCCACTTGTATTATGAAAAAGTCTTTTTTCGAAGGCATCGGAGGCTCATTGCCACTGATAACATTCATAGGTCTGATTCAAAGGCTTTCAGAACGTTTGAAGACACTGGATGATGGCTTTATAGACTAAATCATATACTGTAAATATGCAGCAAATTCACAACTCAAAATATTGCGAAGGCTCCCTAAGCAGGCCTGGAATTGTACGCTGCGTGATAAGTAAGACGTCAGCAGATCTGTAGCCATCAGGCTTAAAAAATGAGGATAGAGCAAAGTGCAGTAACTGCTGAACACTGATGGAATACTTTTGCTATTGGTTACTGAACTTTACGTTACTATGAAAGTCTGTATCAATATGAAATACATTATAACAATGCAACCGATATATGTACTTACATACACACACATCTGATTTTCCAAAAAAATGGGGAAAAGAATGCCAGAGGAAAAGTGAAGCAATTATCAACAGCATTCAATCAAGTTCAATCAGTCAAATGAGGCAATAAATCAAATTGGTTGCTATGGTAACAGTTTCAGTTTTATGCCAGTCCTCTTTGCTTGCAAGGCCAGCTTCTCTGGTACCCAAGAACACTTCATCTATTTAACCAACAGACAACATTTTTTTACACCACTAACATAACAGCCTCCATATTGTTTTTGACATCTGATTTGTGTCTTATAAAAAGGTTTATTATACTAATACACAAGAAAACCTGGTCTCCAGTTTCAGAAGACCGCAATCTTATATTTTATATATATATATATATATATATATATATAAAAATATACATATATATATTTTTTTTTTTTTTAGGATCTAGGATACACAAAATATTTTAAGAAACTTAAAAAAAAAAATACTGAAAACACCAAATAAAAATGTTCATATGCACACTATGGAATGACTTTGAATGATAAAGATTCCACCAGTTGAAGAGTATAAAGGAAAAGACTGAGTTAGGATCATCAATGCTACTTTTTAAAACTACTAGATAGCTGATGGTGAGTGCCAAATGTTTAAGAAAA
The DNA here is from genome assembly GCA_018402905.1 of Glandirana rugosa. NCBI lineage: Eukaryota > Metazoa > Chordata > Amphibia > Anura > Ranidae > Glandirana > Glandirana rugosa. The sequence continues at coordinate 586,718 of BLSH010417220.1, forward strand.
ATAGTGAGTAGCCAAAAAGGTACCATGTAAGCAAAAAACAAAAGAAAAAAAAAATTACACGGTTGCATCACATCACAAAAAAAACTGTGTTCGATCTATTTTTGTGATTATTAGTGTTCTCGCAACAAAAAAAATGTTTTTGTTAAATTCATCTAACAGAACATTTCAATGTTTGAGCAGCCTATAGTTGTAGAACACTTTCTTGAATCTGTTTGCTAAGGGTAACATGGATAATAGTATATTGGTATATATGTTTTCCAATTTGGATTGCTAGTTCAAAAGCATAGCACACATTTAATATACTATATTTCACATTTACTAGGCTAAAAGAGTATACAAATATTTTTATATATTTTTTTAAGTCCTGTGAAGGGCTGCAGGATGGAAGGTTTATTTGAAAATGCAAAACAAAGAGCATTGATGTGTGGAAGTTCAACATGATCATTCTTGCATCAGTCTAGAGTAGTCAGCACAATGGTGGGTACGTTTTGCTTAATTGTTATTGGTTACTGCACTTTGCAAACCGTTCTTTGATTTAATTAATAAGGGCCTTGATGGTTGTTGCTTAAAACCCAGCTCCACCCTTTTTTTAATATATACATACAGTAAATTGTCTGTCCTCACAAATGCGCTTCTGGAAGAATGGTCAAACATTCCAATAGACACACTCCTAAACCTTGTGGACAGCCTTCCCAGAAGAGTTGAAGAAGTTATAGCTGCAAAGGGTGGGCCAACTCAATATTAAACCCTACGGACTAAGACAGGTATGTCATTAAAGTTTATGTGTGTGTTAAGGCAGGTGTCCTAATACTTTTGACAATATAGTGTATACATGAAACATGTTGAAGATAAGCCGCACACAAGTAATCTCATGTGTTAAGCTATATGCTGTTGATTTTCAACACATTTGATAGGTTATGGGCATCATGTTGTGGCTGTATTAGGAGCCGTTTTTGTAAGTGGTTGTTACTGATAAGCTTTCTGACTATACAGCATGATTTTAAATGTAACAATTTTTGATGTAATAAAATGTATAATATTTACCACTGTTGTAATTGTAGTTTTGGGGCACCAAGAAAATCCATCTTTTTTTCTGTATTTTACCATATTCTGTAGTCTGGGATGTGGTGCCCTATCACAAGATACAGCATGAATTTATATTCTTTTTTATATTTGAGTATCTTTTTCTGAAGTCTTGAGGCCGGTCACCGGACAGGCAGGGTTTTCCTATTTTATATCTCCAGTGCTAAAGGGGCCGCAATCACGGAGAGTGTTACTGAAGTAATTGTTATACTGTGAGCACAGGGTGCTGTGGTGAGTCTTCCCAAGGTAAGGTACAATGACATCCCGCACTCACAGTAAGTGGCCTAAATGAGGATGGTTGTCCTTTAGCCTGGAAGAGGATGGGCACTGAATAACAAAGCTGTGATCCTTCAGGGTATATTGCCAGCGAGGAGGCAAGTATTGCAGCCAAAACTACACTGGTGACTTTTATAGGTACTGGGCTATTTATTTAAAAAGTAGACTTGGGCTTTAAATAATAAGTGTTTTTTTTTTATACGAGGGTAATACAAAGTAAAGGCATTCTCCATGCCACCCAATCTCATGCTTTTAAAGGTAACACATTTCAATCCAATTTTCCGATCTCAGAGAACTTTCTCCATGTCAAACAAATTCAAGAAAAACTGTGTAGCATTTTTTTAGAAACAATTTTGACCAATTTTGTTCAGGTTGAGCTGAAGAAAAAGAGCTCTTATGGGCTGGGTTTTTTCCTGAACATGGAGTTTTAAGGTGCGTGATATGGAGAAGGATTATTTTGCATTCGATTTTTTTCATTTGTCATTTTCAGTTGAAGCTTAAAGTCAATCAAATGATGATCCCTTGCCAAATTTAAAAACATCAAATGTTTTTGTCTTTAATTTTTCTATGGAAAATTTTAACAAATAAAAAAATAACAGAATATTTGTACATGGCCAATCACGCACGGATCATATTGAATATCATGATCACATCGAAATAACATCAATTAAAACATTGACCCACCTGTGGCTAATATTAACGCTAAGCCTAATTTTGTATGTATTGGCTTTTTGAACAAGTCCCGATCTGTTCAAAGAGTAAGAAATTTCCAACTGGAGGTTGGAAAAACCTATTTTAATACAACTGGTAGTACGATGGTGGTTATGCTGTCTTGTTGAGGACTGCAAAGCATCCTTATTCGCTACAGGAAGGAAATATTAGCACAAAAAAGGCATACATCTATGTGAGGAAAGATACTGAAGCTGAAACACTGCCTATAGCCAGATAAATATATAGGTGATTTTGTTTTAAGATGGTAATTTTTGAGGACAGGTGCACTTCAAAGGCTTGGCGACACATACAGATTCCAAACAAACACAATGCATGGATATGGTGGGAAAAGAGAACTTGGCTCACAAAAGCATACTGCGTGAATGGGACTAAAGCATAAAGTGTATTTTCCTCAATGGTCGCTACACTCATTTGCATGACTTTATTGAGGAGTAGAAGTGATCGTCCCATGAGGCATCATGAGAACCTATTCTCGATGGCAAAATCCCAGCGGGGGCAGAGAATAAGATGCTTCTGGCCCACAACTTTATGGTACCCATATAAAAAACACCTAAAAGTCATTTATTAGTAAATGATGCCACTGTGGAAAAATCCCTAGTACACAAGACAAACAAACACAAGTCTCTTACGCTTGAGGTCTCATGATTAATGTGTCTGAAGGAAAAACTATTTTGTTGTCCCATTCCAACCAATCAGCTTCTTCCGTCCATGTCTCCAGTGCTGTATGAGAGAATGAACCTTTCATCAAGTGCACGGCATACATCCATCAGTTGATGGGGGAGAACATTGAGGTGTATTCTTGGGAAAGAAGGATTGATTGAGAATGCCTAGAAGTCTCATTGCCCATTCAGCTTAATACCTCATCTGCCCATCTATAAACTGCCAACACTGGGTGATTTGTTAGAAGATTACATTAAGATTAGACAAAAACAAAAATCATGGTATTCTAGGTACAAAAAGGACCTATTGACGACAGAAGAAGTTAGGAGATGTCAGCCAAAATGATTTTGCAGCTTGTTTGATAATCCTCCTGCAGATGATTGTTTTCAATAAAAATGATAACAGCAAACATACCAGTACAGAAAAATTACAACCTATGTGACATTTGCTACTGTTTAAAGTGTAAATATTAAAAAAGACCAGATACCCCAACATTGTACAAGTTGCATAAACTAAAAAAATATTTCTATCATTTTTTCTTTTATCTTATCTTTTTATCTCTAAAAAAAAAAGCTCTAAAAACCTTTCACATCCATAGCTAGCCTAACGTTTGAGGATTCATGATTGATATGTCTGACGGAGAACCTGAACTGTTGTCCTCCTAACCAATCAGCGTCTTCTTTTCATGTCACAGTGCTTTGTGAGGGTAGGAAAGTACCATCTGATTGGCTGTTTTGAGAAATAAGATTATGAGTTCCATTAGTACAAGGATCTAAAACCTCAGGGCTACATTCTGTTTGCTTGTTAGTTTGGAAACATTTTACTGCACTGATATCCTGAAGGTTTACATAGCAAATATCAGTACCCTTTACAGTGAAAAAAGGGGTTTTGTAAATTAACGTATACAAAAACCCTTATAGAGGGGATCAAGGCTTTATTTTTAGCAATCTGTATCCCTAGTTAATGTGCCTTACCTTTTACATTATTGCTCTACAGCAGCCTTTTTTCAACTGGGGTGCCCTAAAGTGGAAGTAAATGCCCATCTTTTGCTTTTACCTATAGGTAAGTCTATAATAAGGCTTACTTATATGTAGTGTAAACATCTCCTCAAAGTCGATGGACCACATAGTACCTTAGGCTGGCCATACATTATTCAATTTTCTTATTCAATTTTTTTAGATTTACCTTCATGTAGTGCAAGGGCCTGTCTGATTGCATATACATTGAAAGTGTTTAGGTTTGCCCTGGTATTATATGGTTTTGGTATGGCCAGCCTTACTATGTTTGTACTCTCTAAAAGGTTAGTATACAACTCACCAGACATAAGTATCTATGATGCAAATGATAAGCTTTCATATTGTGGTCAAAATACAAACATACTTTATGATTTTTCTATCCTTTGGTCTATTGGGAAGCAATTTAAAGAGCATGTGGCGTTAATTGCTCTCATTAATGTGCTGCGCCTATTTCAAAAAACATCTGCAACAGTTTTGGTTCCGATAGTGACTTGTGCGCTAAATGTGCCAAATCAGGTAGTTCTAAACTTCTACATTGTGGTGAAACACCCGTGCCAAATTTAAAATGAAATACCGACAGTTTGTATCTTACAAAAGTGGAGCTAATTAAGACCAACCTCCTTTTGCGTACAGAGACAATTTAGCTAAAGTGCCTCCCATGTGTTGTGAAAGTGTTACAGCAATGTGCCAAACTTTAAGTATAAGTTCTAGACAGGTACATAAATTTGGTGCACGCTGTGCCACTTTTAGAAAACATACTATTCACTTTTGCAAAATCTGTCCACGCCAGTCTTTATGAATTCCAAGAAATGTTTACCTCTTCTGCTTCAATCAATAAGCACACCTTGGATCAGTCTAAAGTAGGCCTTAACGTAAAACTCAGTTTTTCAGTGTTGAAAATCAATGCAAAGTACTACACATGCTTAGCACCATTATTTTGCAAATGCAGACAGATAGCTATGAGCACAAAGTGAAGATTTGCTCTCCTATAGGCTTGAGGTGATTGTTGCCGCACTTGCAACACAAACTATTGAGGACTGTCCGTGATCATTTTTTTATTTAATAATAATAATATTAATAAACTTATTTTATATAGAGCCTTTAAAGGTGGCTTCTTTACAAGAAAAACACAATGAATACACAGAATAACATAACATAAAGGAAAAAAGGACAATTAAATGAAAGCTTATCTAAAGAAAATTATTTTTAGATTTGATTTGAATGAGTTTAGAGAAGATTGTTGTTCTTAGGAAGTGAATTCCAGAGTTTTGGAGCATAACAGAAGAAGGCTCTGTCCCCCATTGAGTATAGATGAGTAAGGGGGACACACAGCAAGCCATAATCTGAGGAGCAGAGGTTACGAGGGGCAGAGTAAGTTGATAAAAGCTCAGACAGATAATGGGGTGCCAAGCCATGAAAAGCCTTATAAGTGAGTAAGAGGATCTTAAAGTCTACTTGTGATATGTGGTTTACCCTTTAAAATGCTATGGTTTATGGGAATGATAACCCTGGTAATATAGTATATTGATGGGATAAGGGCCTCTGTTAATGGTTACAGTTTTGATGGAAAACTATGGGTCCACACTCTTTGTAATTGCTACATACAGTATGTCTTTATTTGTAGTGTTTGCTATTGCGACTTTTGTATGACTATAATACTTAATAAAAGTTGTTAATTGAAAAAAAAAAAGTCTACTTGCACCAACATTCAAATTTTCAGGACAAGCTTGTGGGGTGCACCCCCTTCTTCAAGTTCCAAGCATTACTCCTTAGACCTTGAAGTAGGGGGTACACCTCAAGAGCTTGTCCTGAAAATTTGGATGTTAGTGCAAATCATGAACAGTCCTCAATTTTTCTCTCTTATAAGCAATAAAGAGTAGGGTTAACTTTGGTTAAGCAGTACCCTGAAATGCATACCATTTGCCAGGAATGCTTTATTAGACTTAGCAGCGCCCTTCTGTACATATGACATTGCCTAGGCACCCCTGTCCCCTTACACTTACAGTGATATATGAGCAATATGAGATCATCTAAGTGTACCCACACTCTCCTGAGCGTTGGCTTGTCTCCCTGAGCATTGTAATGACAGTTGGCAATGTCACTACTGTACTGCCACTTGTTCTTCTGAAGGTTTGATGGAGAGGAAGCTGTACTTGAGGTTCAGCAATGCAAGAACCTCCCTGCCCTAGGTTTATCCACTATGAGGATCTGTGCTGCTTTCACCTTTCCTGCTGCTTTATGTTGGCCTGTATTTTTCTATTGTGCTGTCCATTGTAGGGTTGCCGCCCGTCCGGGATTCACCAGACAGTCCGGGTTTTAAATCATGTGTCCAGATTTCAGACGACCTAAACCCTGGACACAATATTCAGATTGGACCTTGGCTCCCCAAGTAAACAAGTACCACAACCTCCAGGTGTATAGGTGTGCAAATGGGCCCCACATCCATACACGGACAGGAGAGGAAAGAGGGCTTGATCTGCTCCTCCTCCTCCCATCTCCACACCCCTCTGTTTGCCCACCCACATTCTAATCCCTGATGTTCTGTGCCTTAGGAAAGGGATGTGTGGACTGGAAGTTTGAAGCTCAGCAACCAGCAGATACATCATGGATGAAAGGTGTTGATGCCTGAGCCTCCATACTTGGGTGACTGAGCTCACCATCCAATGTCTGCAAATGAAGTTTCCCCCCTCCCTCCCTTCTCTCTCCTGCCTCAAAGTGAGTGTATACACTAAGGTATAGGGGACTATGTAAAGGGTGCCCTGTGGACACTGATGTAAGGGTGGTTTTGGGAACCACAGCATTTACCCTTAAAAATAACATTTTGCTGTGCACATGGCTAAAGTTTTATGGTTTGGCTTGAAGAAAAGGTGGCAACCCTAGTCCATAGGCCTGTGTCTCCTCCACCTCTCCCACTGCCTATTCATCACCCCACTTAACTTAGGACTCCCGGGGCTTGATATGAGGAAGCAATGCCCTTCCCCTCTGCCCCAGTTCCGAAAAAGGCAAGTTTTGTCAGTTTTGGGAAAAAGATCAGCTACAGAAAGCCTAGTGGTGGTTAGTCTTTGGCCCTTTTTTTTGGCATGGCTTCCCCCATATAGATCCATTGAAAATGTCAGTAAATGCAGCTAACATTAAAAACTAGGGGTGCACCGAATGGAGATATTGGTGCCGAAACCGAAAATGCAGGATGCACTTTGCCAAAAACCGAAAAAAGGGATTTTATTAAAACTTACCGTAAAATCCTTTTCTCCGAGTTCACTGGCAGACGCAGCTCTTCATTGACTTGTGGGTTTATGCTTGTCCCACTAGTAGTTAACTAGGCAGGCAAAAGAACAGCTGGCCCCTCCCACGGGGCCGTCCTCTCTTCCCACATAAACCCTCCACATAGCATAGCTCATCAGTTCGTATACAAGCCGTACCGAAAACAGAGCGCAGAGGGGTGGGTGCTGCGTCTGTCAGTGAACTCGGAGAAAAGGATTTTACGGTAAGTTTTAATAAAATCCCTTTTTCTCCTACGTTCACTGACAGACGCAGCTCTTCATTGACTTGTGGGAATGTCCCAAAGCTGTGTCAAAAAAGAGGGGTGGGTAAACAACAACAACAGAACCTCTAAGGAGGCGCCAGACGCGCCTACACTGCTGCCTGCAAAACTTTGCGGCCAAAAGCAGCATCCGAAGATGCTAACACATCAATCTTATAAAACTTAGTGAAAGTGTGTACCGAGGTCCAAGTGGCCGCCTTGCACACCTGTGAAACCAAGGCCTGGTGTCTGAAAGCCCAGGAAGTGCTAACAGCCCAAGTAGAATGAGCTGTGACCGGAAAAGTGGGAACCTTGCCCCAAACAGAATACGCGTGGGTCACGGTCTGTCTAATCCAACGAGAGACAGTAGCCGACGAGGCCACCAAACCCTTGCGCCAGCACTCTGTCAGCACAAACAAGGAATCCGACTTCCCGAAAGAAAGCTGTAGCAGCTAAATACACTCGTAAGGCCCTTACTATGTCCAAGGCATGCAACTCAAATTCTTTTGGGTGCGATGGACGTGGGCACAATGAAGGAAGAACAATATCTTCGTTAATGTGAAAGGAAGAAACCACCTTCCGAAGAAACGAAGGAGAGGGTCACCAGACCTCCTTGTTCTTGTGCAGGACCAGATAGGGAGACTTGCACGACAGTGCCGCCAACTCAGACACCCGTCTGGCTGATGTGATGGCCACCAAAACGGCCACCTTCTGCGACAGCAGTTGTAAGAAAATCTCCCTAATTTTTTCATATGGCGGTTTCTGGAGCACAGAAAGCACCAAATTCAAATCCCACTGAGCCATCGGAGACCTCACCCGAGGCGCCACATGTCGCACACCTTGTACAAAAGTACGAATCAATGAGTGCGAAGCCAAAGGTCTCTGGAAAAGAATCGCCAGGGCCGATATCTGGCCCTTGAGAGTACTCAAAGCCAGTTTTTTGTTCAGGCCTTGCTGCAAAAAAGTCAGGACCCTAGACACCACATAAGAGCGAGGGTTATGACCCTCCGCCTCACACCAAGCTATATAAGCTTTCCAGGTGCGGTGATATATCTTGCGAGAAGTACACTTGCAAGCCTTTAACAAGGTAGGGATCACGGAGTAGGCGACTGAGAAAGTCTGTCCCTCAACACCTGGGACTCAATAGCCAGGCCGTCAAAGCCAGCGATGGTAGGGTGCAAGATGGGCCCCTGAGACAGTAGATCGTCTCACAGTGGGTGCCACCAGGGAACGTCCACCACCATTTGCACCACGTCGGCGTACCATGTGCGACGAGGCCAATCCAGAGCCACCAGGATTATTGGTATTCCCTCCGCTACTACCCTGCGTATCAATCGTGGTAGAAGTTTTATCGGAGGAAAGGCGTACAGAAGGCGATAACGGCCCCAGGGGGCCACCAGAACGTCCGTGGCCACTGCCAACGGATCCTTCGTTCTGGACACAAAGGTCTTCACCTTGTGATTGAACCGAGATGCCATGAGATCCACGTCCGGCGTCCCCCATCTGCGGCAAATCTGGGTGAATACCTCCGGGTGGAGAGACCACTGCCCCTGGTCCAGCGTCTGGCGACTGAGAAAGTCTGCCTGCCAGTTTTCCACACCTGGAATGTAAATGGCGGAAATTGCCGGAACGTGACGTTCCACCCAACGCAGTATCAGAGCTGCCTCTGCCGCAGCTGCTGGACTTCTCGTGCCACCCTGATGGTTCACATATGCCACTGCTGTGGCATTGTCCGACTGAATCCTGATCGGATGACCCTGCAACCTCACTGTCCAGTGAGATAGGCATAATCTGATCGCTCTCAGCTCCAGCACATTGATGGGGAGGCGAGCTTCCTGGGCCGACCAACGGCCCTAGGCAGATAGCTGCCCCAGGATCCCGCCCCAGCCTGAAGGGCTGGCATCCGTGGTGATGATCACCCACTGAAGGGGCAGGAATGACTTCCCCTGAGTCAACGCCGAGTCCCGAAGCCACCAGGTCAGAGATGCCCTGGTCTGGGAGTTTAGGCGTATCAGAAGGTCCAAGGACCGAGGAGACCTGTCCCACTAAGACAGAATCGCTCGCTGGAGAAGTCGAGTGTGACTCTGGGCATAAGGTATCGCCTCGAAAGTCGAGACCATGAGCCCCAGCGACCGCATACAGAATCGTAATGAAGACCGTCGGTGTGACAGGAGGGTTCGCACCACAGACTGCAGCGACAGCAACTTGGCCGGAGGAAGGAACACCTTCGCCTGCTCTGTGTCCAGAATCAGACCCAGATACTCCAGGCGACGGGATGGAGACACTATCGACTTCTGCCGGTTGAGCAACCAGCCGAAGTCCTGCAGCGACATCATGGTGATTCTCACATTCTCCTCCAGAGCCAAGGCAGACTCCGCTCGCAGGAGCAGGTCGTCGAGGTAGGCTACTACCGCAACGCCTCTCTGTTGCAGTAACGCCAGTACCAGAGCTACCAGTTTTGTGAAAAGTCGAGGGGCTGAGGCCAGACCGAAAGGGAGTGCCACAAATTGATAATGGAGGTCCCCCACTGCAAAGCAAAGGAAACGCTGATGCCGTGGACAAATAGGTACACGGAGGTACGCATCCCTGATGTCCAGAGACGCCAGAAATTCCCCCTGATGGAGGGCGGCCACAACCAGCGTAGTGCGAATACCAGTGATAATGGCGGATACCAGCACCTTTTTGCGCGCAGCTGCTGCCCCTTGGTCCTCCTCTCCGTCCGAGGGGCCCAGTTCACCGTCAGAGAGGTCCACTGGGGTCCTTGTGACCCCCGAGGCCACTTCCGGATCAGAGTCCTCCCCAGAAGAACAGGGGGGTGGAGGATGCTTCCTAGGGACCTGCTGGGCGACATCTGCCCGGGGGAGAAACTCACTGAAGACTGCCCGCAGCTGGTCCAAAAAGGCCCCTTGCGCAGATTGCGCTGCCGCTGAATCCTCCTCAGCGGTCCCAGCGGGATAGTATGCCATCCTTTTTTTTCCCCCCAAAAAACACCTTCAGCAAAATGCAGGTGAATACTAGCTTTAAGGCACCCCCACACAGCTGCACAACACCACCCCACAGAGCACCAGGGACACCCAGGAGGACTGCACCCGCCGCCACCAGCACCTACAGGAGATCCCAGCTATACTTGCTGTTTGCTGCCTGCAAAGAGGATCGTCAGAAGAGCTGCGCCTGTCAGAAGTCACACACCGTTCCAAAGAGAACGTAAAAACGTCTGCAACACATTTTTTTACAGCAGCAGGGGGCTCCAATATGGCCGCCGAGTAAACACTAGAGGCCGAAATCACCTGCAGAGGAACGTGCACTACCGTAAATGGCCGCTCTGAGCGCTAGAGGGAAGGCTCCCTCTGCCCAGTATGTCCGCGGCTACGGGAAAATGGCGGCGGTCCCCCCTCCGACCCTGAAAATGGGGGAGGGAGGAACTCTCACTCGCCACTCCTGTCGGGCACAGCGGGTAGCCAACCGTTTGCAGACCTTCCACCCCTACCTGGGCGGGATGCTGCCGGCTGAAGAAACCACCCGAACCAGACCGCAATCCGGGACTTGGGCACAGATGGGGGTCACCCCAGGCCGCCCACACGGAACGGGCACGATGCGGCGGGTCCCCATACCACGGGACTGGCTCGCATCAGTCGGCCAGGCCGGGGAAAGTACAGAGTCCGAGCGACTCTCTATGCCCCGGTTGGCTTCTTGATAGCAGACTTCGTTGCTTGATAGAAGTAGTAGAAAAAGTAAAGAGCAATAAGAATAAAAATAAAAGTAAAAAAGCGATTACAATCTGGACCGCAAATCCCCTAAGGGAGCCAGGTCAACTCCTATGCAAACTAGGCATTGAAACTGATGAGCTATGCTATGTGGAGGGTTTATGTGGGAGGGGCCAGCTGTTCTTTTCCTTGCCTAGTTAACTCCTAGTGGGGCAAGCATAAACCCACAAGTCAATGAAGAGCTGTGTCTGTCAGTGAACGTATGTATAAATAATAACATTTTTATATATAATTGTATTATATTCAACTTTTTAATTAATATCATGAATTTAAATTTAAATTAATTTATTGTTGGCCATTATTGCCACCTTTAGTGCAAGAAAGGTCAAGTAAAATGCAGTCTGCAGTCTCTAACCATCTCTTGTATCATGTCCTCAGTCTCTAGCCATCTCTTGTATCATGTCCTCAGTCTCTAACCATCTCTTGTATCATGTCCTCAGTCTCTAACCATCTCTTGTATCATGTCCTCAGTCTCTAACCATCTCTTGTATCATGTCCTCAGTCTCTAACCATCTCTTGTATTCTGTCCTCAGTCTCTAACCATCTCTTGTATCATGTCCTCAGTCTCTAACTATCTCTTCTATTATCTCTGCAATCTCTTACTTAAACTTAAACACATTGCTGATAGTATTAGCAAAATGTCTAACTTGGTGCACCTCTAGCAGACATGGAGATGACCAGAGACTGCAGATATAGTACAGGAGATGGCCAGAGACTGCAGACATGAGATCAATGCAGCCTCACCAGTGTCCTTCAAATGCAGCCTCGCCAGTGCCTGTCAGATGCAGCCTCACCAGTGTCCATCAATTGCAGCCTCAGCAGTGCCTGTCAGATGCAGCCTACCAGTCAGATGCAGCCTGCCAGTGCCCATCAGATGCAGCCTGCCTGTGCCCATCAGTTGCAGCCTGCCTGTATCCATCAGATGCAGCCTGCCTGTGCCCATCAGATGCAGCTTGTCAGTGCCCATCAGATGCAGCTTGCCAGTGCCCATCAAATGCAGCCTGCCTGTGCCCATCAGATGTAGCCTGCCAGTGCCCGTCAGATGCAGCCTGCATGTACCTGTCAGATGCAGCCTGCCAGTGCCCATCAGATGCAGCCTGCCTGTGCCCATCAGATGCAGCCTTCCAGTGCCGATCAGATGCAGCCTGCCTGTGCCCATCAGATGCAGCCTGCCAATGCCCATCAGATGCAAGATGCCTGTGCCCATCAGATGCAAGATGCCTGTGCCCATCAGATGCAGCCTGCCAGTGCTCATCAGATGCAGGATGCCTGTGCCCATCAGATGCAGCCTGCCAGTGCCCATCAGATGCAGGATGCCTGTGCCTGTCAGATGCAGCCTGCCAGTGGCCATCAGATGCAGCCTGCCAGTGGCCATCAGATGTAGACTGCCACTGGCCATCAGATGCAGCCTGCCACTGGCCATCAGATGCAGCCTGCCTGTGCCTGTCAGATACAGCATGCCTGTGCCCAGATCAAAGCAGCGATCTCCGTGTGTCACTGAGCTGGATTTGAATTGCCCAGACCGCAGTAACAATGTTCCACCTCCTGTGATTACGTCACATTGATTCAATGTCCCACCATTGGATCAGTGTGCAGTCTATCACGGGAGGCAGGATATTGTTAATGTGGCCCAGGCAATTCAGCTCCATGACACACGGAGATTGCTGCTCTGCGAGAGGGAGGAGGGAAGGGCGGACTAGGGCACGCCGGGATTACACCCACGCAATGGGTGGCACCCAGGAGGACCTGCCCTTTTTTCGGTGCCTCATTATCGGCATTTCATTTCGGCCGCATGCCAAAACCAATTTTGGGCCGATAATTTTCGGCGGCTGAAATTTCGGTGCACCACTATTAAAAACAAATAAATACCAAGCAAACACAACTTGAGAGCAGCTCAGTTCCCCTCCTCCCCCCTCTTCTGCCAGCCAGTGAGAGAGCGCAGCACAATTTGCGCATGTGCAGTAGGGACCCAGTCGTGAAGCCGAAAGGCTACACTGCCGGGCTCCCTTACCGGCAATGGTGGCGGCAGCACCAGACAGCTGATGGAAACATCAGCTGCGGTGCCGACATCGCTGGACTCCAGGACAGGTAAGTGTCCTATTATTAAAAGTCAACAGCTACATTATGTGTAGCTGCTGGCTTTTAATTTTTAAAGGGGCGGGCGGACCTCCTCTTTAATTGAAATTCTCCTTTATAGTGAGAACCTAGAGAGATGGCGGTGATTTAAACAGGTTCACCTTGACACAACTGGGTTTATATAAGAATCTAAACATTTAATCTTACGTTTTTTGCCTTACTTTTTTTTATAATTGCGCAGAATTACCCATTAATGCTTTTTGGTCATCTAATTTAGTTTTAGGCAACGTATAGTTCCAGGAAAATCAAGCAAGCCTAAATAAGAGGTTAAATCATACATCTTTCATAGGAGATTCTGGACAAATATAATTGAGTACCAGAGGTCAGTGGTCATCTGATTTTTGACAGTTGTGGTCATGTCAACAACATCAGTGTGAAACCAAGCAGTTCAGAAAACTTTCAGACCCCTGATGCTCAAGCTGCAAGAGAAGTAAGTAAAGTTACATAGGTAGGCAAATAACACTGTTTCCTAGGTAAACCTGCCCAGTTATAATAATTTAAGATTGATTACTTAGATTCTTCCAAACTAGGGTTTTTTAACCAGGGTTCCGTGGAACCCTAGGGTTCCTCCAGAGGTTGCTAGGGGCTCCTTGAACAATGATCAATTTCTACCTCTCAGATAAATTCCCAATGATCTTTTTAGCTATCTGTAAGGGGGGAATTCTTTCGAATGACCACAAGTGTAAGGAGCATTCTTCCCATTGACCATCACACTAATGTATCATGAGTAGTGTTGAGCGAACCCGGACTGTAACGTTCGGGTCCGTACCGAACTTTCGGGTTTCTGGGACCCGGACCCGAACATTTCAAAAAACGTTCGGGTTCTGGGTTCTGATAGTTGATCACGCATGTTGAATAGCTGAAGGGCAGCCAATCAACAAGCGTTTCACTGGTTTGCCCTTAGAAGCCATCACAGCCATGCCTACTAATGGCATGGCTGTGATTAGCCAGTGCATCATGTGACCCAGCCTCTTTATAAGATGGAGTCACAGTGCTGCATGTCACATGCTCTTGGGTTAGTGTAGGGAGAGGATGCGGCTGGTGCTTTTGTGAGGGAGAGATTGCAGACATTTTAACATCTGATCCTGCATCCTGAGATTACTACTACTGTTCCTCTGAGGGACAGATTGCAGAAATTTGAGATTTCACATACTGCTGCTTTGAGTGACAGATGGCAGATTGCAGATCAAACTCTGCATAACACAACGATTGCTACGATCGTGCACAATGACCAGATTGTTGGAGTAATTTGAGATTTCACATACTGCTGCTTTGAGTGACAGATTGCAGATCAAACCATGCCTAACGCAACAATCGTTACAATCATATACAACTATCAGATTGTGGGATCATACACAACGATCAGATTGTGGGAGTAATTTGAGATTTCACATACTGCTGCTTTCAGTGACAGATTGCAGATCAAGCCCTGCATTACACAATGATCTGACTGCACTAGGTAGAGGCTTCTGCTTAGAGGGACAGATTATTGTTCAAAAATCATTGCCTAGTCCTATAGGGCCAGCTGTTGCTGTAAGTGACACATTATTGTTCAAAAATCATCTCCTAGTTCAAAAGGAAGAGCTTCCAGCTGTTGCTGTAAGTGACACATTATTGTTCAAAAATCATCTCTTAGTTCTAAAGGGAGAGTTTCCAGCTGTTGCTTAGAGGAACAGATTATTGTTCAAAAATCATTGCCTACTCCTATAGGGCCCGTTTCCAGCTGTTGCTGTAAGTGACACATTATTGTTCAAAAATCATCTCCTAGTTCTAAAGGGAGAGTTTCCAGCTGTTGCTTAGAGGGACAGATTATTGTTCAAAAATCATTGCCTACTCCTATAGGGCCAGGTTCCAGCTGTTGCTGTAAGTGACACATTATTGTTCAAAAATCATCTCCTAGTTCTAAAGGGAGCGTTTCCAGCTGTTGCTTAGAGGGACAGATTATTGTTCAAAAATCATCTCCTAGTTCTAAAGGGAGAGCTTCCAGCTGTTGCTGTAAGTGACACATTATTGTTCAAAAATCATCTCCTAGTTCTAAAGGGAGAGTTTCCAGCTGTTGCTTAGAGGGACAGATTATTGTTCAAAAAACATTGCCTACTCCTATAGGGCGAGGTTCCAGCTGTTACTGTAAGTGACAGATTATTTATTGTTCAAAAATCATCTCCTAGTTCTAAAGGGAGAGCTTTTGGTGTGAGCAGTGCATTTCTTGCACCAAAATAAAAAGTCCGGCTACGTTGGTGTTTTCCAAAAAAAGGTATTAATTGGTATTAATAAATACCTACATAGGGCTACATAGTACATTTGCGGGTCCAATGAGGAGAGCAAATAAGGGACGTGGTCATGGTGCTGCTGGTGATGCTGGTGGTGGTGGTGCTGGTGAACCTCCTGTTGGAAGGAGAGGACGTGGTCGAGGTGTGCCAGCTACACCCACAAAGGAAACACCTTCCACAGGTAGTCAACAGAACCTTCACCGGTATATGTTAGGCCCGAATGCCCCTCAACGATTGGTGAGGCCAGAACAAGTACAGGCGATAGTAGATTGGGTGGCTGACAATGCCTCCATTTCCTTCACATTGTCCCCCTCCTGGTCCCTTGATGAAAGCTCAGAGTTGGCACCTGAACCCCATGGCCATCTGTCTTTCACCTCAGCCCCTTGTAAATTAGCCAAGCAGTCTGAGTCCCAAGTCCTGCAAGAGACTCTTATGCTTTTTGATGACTCTCCTGGTGTGCTTTCCGTGGGCCATCCACATAGCGCTGCCCCAAAAGTGGAAGACATTGAGTGCACCGATGCCCAACCACTTCTGTTGCAGGATGAGGACATGGAAACACCAGCGCAGCACATTTCTGATGATGATGAAACACAGGTGCCAACTGCTGCAGCTTCCCTCAGTGTGCAGATGGACAAGGAGGGCAGTGGTGAAGGGTGGGTGGAAGATGATGTGGAGGATGATGAGGTCCTAGACCCCACATGGAATGAGGGTCATGCGAGTGACGTGTGGAGTTTGGAGGAAGAGGTGGTGGTCGCACAGAGGCACCAGCACAGCAAAAGAGGAAGCAGGTTGCAAAAGCGGAGCGAGCGTCCCCTAGACAGTATGCCTGCTACTACCCACCGCACCCAGGGACCTAGCACACCAAAGGCAGCTCAAAGGCGTTCCCCTGCATGGCAGTTCTTCAGACAATGTGCTGACGACAAGACACGAGTGGTTTGCAAGCTGTGCAATAATAGCCTGAGCCGGGGCATAAATGTTCTCAACCTGAGCACAACCCCCATAACCAGGCATCTAAATTCAAGGCACAAGCTGCATTGGAATAATTACCTCAAAATCCAAGAAAGGTCTCAGCCTCCTCCTGCTTCCTCTTCTGCTGCCTCTGCCTCTTCTTCCACCTCTACAGTGACAGTGTCACCTGCCACCCAGCAAACAGACGATATGACAGCAACGCCACCATGTCCACCACTATCCCCAAGCATTTCCACATGGTCCCATGGAAGCTTACAGCTGTCCATCTCCCAAACACTGGAGAGAAAGAGGAAGTACCCCCCTACCCACCCGCGATCCCTGGCCCTGAATGCCAGCATTTCAAAATTCCTGGCCTTTGAAATGCTGTCATTCCGTCTGGTGGACACGGACAGTTTCAAAAACCTGATGGCGATGGCTGTCCCACTGTACGTGGTTCCCAGCCGCCACTACTTTTCCAGGCGAGCCATCCCTTCCCTGCACAAACAAGTCGAGGACAAGATCAACTGTGCACTGCGCAACGCCATCTGTGGCAAGGTCCACATAACCACTGATACATGGACCAGTAAGCATGGGCAGGGACGCTATATCTCGCTAACTGCACACTGGGCAAATGTAGTGGGGGGTGGGCCTGAGCCGGCTAGCCATTTGGCGCATGTCCTTCCACCACTGAGGATTGCAGGGCATTTCTCTTTGCCTCCTGTTGCCTCCTCAGGCCAGTCATTCGCAAGTGGCTTGGAGGGTGGGTTCCTGCACCAGCATAGGCCAGGTCAAAAATATTCAAGCCAGGGCACAGTTCTGGAGGACGAGGAGGATGAGGAAGATGAGGAGGAGGAGGAGGATTCGCAGCAGGGTGGCACCCAACGCAGCTCGTGGGCATCACTAGAGCGTGGCTGGGGGGATACAGAGGACACAGATGATATACCTCCCACAGAGGACAGCTTGTCTTTGCTTCTGGGCAGCCTGGCATACATGGCCGACTACATGCTGCAGTGCCTGCGCAATGACAGCCGAGTTGCCCACATTGTAACTTCTTCTGATTACTAGGTGGCGACCCTGCTGGATCCCCGTTACAAGGACAACGTGCTGTCCTTAATTCCCTCACTGGAGTGTGAGAGGAAGATGCGCGACTACAAGCGCACACTGGTAGAGGCGCTGCTGAGGGCATTCCCAAATGACACCGGGGGCTCAGCGGAAGCACAAGTCGAAGGCAGAGGAGGAAGAGGCCACCAACGCAGCTGTGCCACCGCCAGCACCTCAGAAGGCAGGGTTAGCATGGCCGAAATGTGGCAAAGCTTTGTCAGCAGCCCGCCACAACAAACAGCACCACCAGCCGATAGACAACGTCTTAGCAGGAGGCAGCATTTCAGCAACATGGTGCAAGAGTATGTGTGCACACGCCTACACGTACTGACTGATGGGTCTGCCCCATTCAACTTCTGGGTCTCCAAATTGGCCACATGGCCTGAGCTTGCCATTTATGCCTTGGAGGTGCTGGCCTGCCCTGCAGCCATTGTATTGTCTGAACGTGTGTTTAGCACAGCAGGGGGCATTATCACAGACAAGTGCAGCCGTTTGTCCACAGCCAACGTGGGCAAGCTAACCTTTATTAAAATGAACCAGGCATGGATCCCACAAGACTTTTATGTACCTTGTGCAGAATAAACATTTAGACCGGACTCACACAGCCATTCGTATACTTTTTTTTTTTTTACGTTTTTTTCGAATAGGCCTCAATATTTTGGAGGGCTACCCCAATTATAAACAAACAAAAAAAAAAATACAGTGTTGGCTACCTCCTCCTCCTCCTCGACCACCGCCACTTCCACCTACACTGCCACGGTCACGGCCTAGTCAACCTGTAGGCTCCTACTCCACATCCACCCCCCCTTCCCATTTTTTTATTTGATTTTAATTTATTTTCCCTATCCCCATTTTTATGTAGGGCACTTGCCCTACTCTTACCCCCATTTTACTTCCTTTTGCAGCCCTCTAGCACTTGCCAGGACTTTGTTACAGCCATTTTTGTGCCTAAAAGTTCAGGTCCCCATTGACTTCCATGGGGTTCGGGGTCCGGGATAAAGTTCGGGCAACGTTCGGTGCCGAACCCGGACTTTTTTCCAAAGTTTGTTCGGACCCTCCGAACCCGAACGTCCAGGTGTTCGCTCAACTGTAATCATGAGTTGTAGGTTTTTAATTTTTAGCAGGGGTTCCCCGAGACCGGAGAACTATTTCAAGGGTTCCTTGGTGTTGAAAAGGTTGACAAAGGCTGTTCTAAATATTTCATTGTGATGTGTCCTCAAGTTATCGGGTATTTTCACTGAATACACATTGTATCATTTGCTATAAAGAAACACATCAAATATGGGCTTATGTAGGAATCTGACATTTTTGTATAATTTCAGAACCCTACAGTATTACTGGTGTAGGATTTATATTTAATTAGCTATACTTTCCAGACCTGACACATTAGCTGGGTTAGATGTCACCTAAGGATGACAGTTGCGGTTCTTTTAAAGTGCTAACCCTTATATACCACACAATCAGAAAGGGAGATACAGTGGGGATCATTTTTTAATTCAATCACATTGCAAATCAGCGGTTCAAAATTTGCAAATATCTATTCGTTAACTTCTGGATGTTTTACTATCAAAGCAGCACTTGCCGTTCTGCATGATTGTGCGCCAAATAGAGACTGTCTGGCTCTTTCCTCCTTTGTAAGAATTTAACCTCAGAGCTGTCGAAGAACTTATAACTGCTAGGAAGCACTTTTTAAACATTCACAGTGGCTAATTTAATATGCAACCTGTGCACAAAAACAGGCAGATAGAGTCAGAAGCAACAGATTAACAACCGCAAAAAAGACAATTTTCATAAATGCCCTCCAGTGTGTGGGCAATTGCCAGCCAGCATCTGTCAGACTTCAAATGACCCCAGACTTGGACTACCTCAGCAATGACCTTTCTTATATTTATATGCTGATTGGTTCCATTAGTTAGTGTAGATGTGACTTGCATATTTGGTCATACTTTCTGCCTAACATTTTTACTTCAGTATTTTATATACAGGCTGTAGGTTCTCCCTTTAACAACTTCAATACTGGGCACTCTTACCCCATTCTTGCTCAGGCCAATTTGTAGCTTTCAACGCTGTCACACTTTGAATGACAATTGCGCAGTCATGCAACACTGTGCCCATATGAAGCTTTTTATAATTTTTTTCACACAAATAGAGTTGTTTTTTTTTGGTGGTATTTATTCACCACTGGGTTTTTCTATTTTTTGCTAAAAAAAATGAAAAAGACAAAAAGGTTTTTCTTAGTATCGGTCAGAAAAATTAGCAAATAAGTAATTTTTCTCCTTCATGATGTGTGCTAATGAAGATGCACTGATGGGCACTGATGAGACGGCACTGAGGAGACGACAGTGAAGGACACTGATGAGGTGGCACTAATAAGAGGAACTAATATGCAGCACTGATGGGCACTGATAGGCAGCACTGATATGCAGTACTGATGAGCACCGATAGGTGGCACTGATAAGCAGCACTTAGGGGCAATGACGGGCGTCACAGATAGGTGGCACTGATGGGCAGGCACTGAAAGGCAGCACTGACTGGCATCAGTTATGGGCACAGACTGGAATCACTGCTGGGCACTGTTGGGGCTGCACTGATCATCAGGGCACTCATGGTCAGTGCCCCGATTATCTGTACAGGTCTCCCCTGTGAGGAAATGCCACTGATCATCTCTCCTCTCCTCACACGCTCTCAGTGTAAGGCAAGGAGAGCCAATGACCAGCATTTCCTTGTTTACATGTGATCAGCTGTGATTGAACTGTGATTGAACACATTGGCTGATCACATGGGTAAAGAGCCTCATCATAGACTCTTTACTGAAATCGGGGCTGCGCTGTGACCCAGGGACACAGTGCGCCACCTAACAGCGCGCTGTGTGCCCCCGCAGCCGCGCAAGTGCAGTGAGACTGGGGCGACGTCATATGACTCCACCCCAGAACAAGAGAGCCACCCTGCCGCAGCCATTATTCTATACGGTGGGCAGGAGGCGATTAAAGGTCATCTGTATATGAGACATTACTAATCGCATCTACAGTCCTTGAAAAAGGATTCATGCCCCTTGGAATTTTCCAATTTTTTTCATGTTACAAACAAAAATGTAAATGTATTTAATTGGGATTTTGTGTGATAGACCAACACAAAGTGGCACATAATTGTGAAGTGGAAGGAAAATAATAAATAGTTTTCAAAAATGTTTATGTGAAAAGTGTGGCGTGCATTTGTATTCAGCCCCCTTTACTCTGATACCCTAACTAAAATCTAGTGGAACCGATTGCCTTCAGAAGTCACCTAATTAGTAATTAGAGTTCACCTGTGTGTATTTTTTTCTCTGTATAAATACAGCTGTTCTGTGAAACCCTCAAAGGTTTGTTAGAGAACCTTAGGGAACAAACAGCATCAAGAAGGCCAAGGAATACACCGGCCAGGTCAGGGATAAAGTTGTGGATAAGTTTAAAGCAGGGTTAGGTTATAAAAAAAATATCCCAAGCTTTGAACATCTCACAGAGCACTGTTCAATTCATCATCCGAAAATGGAAAGAGTATGGCACAACTGCAAACCTACCAAGACATGGCTATCCACCTAAACTGACAGGCCCGGCAAGGAGAGCATTAATCAGAGAAGCAGCCAAGATGCCCATGGTAACAGCTCATTTGTGCACTCCACAAATCTGGTCTTGGAAGAGTGCCAAGAAGAAAGCCATTGTTGAAAGAAAGCCATAAGAAGTCCCATTTGCAGTTTGTGTGAAGCCATGTGAGAGACACAGCAAACATGTGGAAGAAGGTGCTCTGGTCAAAATTTAAGTTTTTTGGCCTAAAAGCAAAATGCTATGTGCAGCGGAAAACTAACACTGCACATCGCCCTGAACACACTATCCCCACCGTGAAACATGGTGGTGGCAGCATCATGTTGTGGAGATACTTTTCCTAAGTAGGGACAGGGAAACTGGTGAGAGTTGATGGGAAGATGGATGGAGCCAAATACAGAGCAATCTTAGACAAAAACCTGTTAAAGTCTGCAAAAGACTTGAGACTGGGGCAGAGATTTACCTTCCAGCAGGACAACAACCCTAAACATACAGCCAGAGCTACAATGGAATGGTTTAGATCAAAGCATATTCATGTGTTAGAATGGCCCAGTCAAAGTCCAGACCTAAATCCAATTAAGAATCTGTGACAAGACTTGAAAATTGCTGTTCACAGACGCTCTCCATCCAATATGACTGAGCTTGAGCTATTTTGCAAAGAAGAATGGGCAAAAATGTCCTCTCTAGATGTGCAAAGCTGGTAGAGAAATCCCCAAAAAGACTTGCAGCTGTAATTGCAGTGAAAGGCGGTTCTACAAAGTATTGACTCAGGGGGGCTGAATACAAATGCACGCCACACTTTTCAGATATTTATTTGTAAAAAAATGTTGAAAACCATTTATCATTTTCCTTCCACTTCACAATTATGTGCCACTTTGTGTTGGTCTATCACATAAAATCCCAATAAAATACATTCACGTTTTTGGTTGTAACATGAGAAAATGTGGAAAATTTCAAGGGGTTTGAATACTTTTTCAAGGCACTGTACCTTTGGCCATCTAACAATTGTATTATTATTATTTCTACAGGTATTTATATAGCAAGGGCAATTTATGAAGCAATTTACATACTGTACATTCACATCAGTCCTTGCCATTAACCAGTTCCCTACCGAGTC
Organism: Glandirana rugosa; assembly: GCA_018402905.1. Lineage (NCBI taxonomy): Eukaryota > Metazoa > Chordata > Amphibia > Anura > Ranidae > Glandirana > Glandirana rugosa. The sequence goes on from BLSH010417220.1 coordinate 608,919, forward strand.
ATTGTGAAATGAAGTCGGCAGGAACTGCTCGTCGATCCGGGCCGACGTCATATGACATCGGCCACTTCTCGCCGCTACTGCGGGCCCCCAGAGGCCCGCAGAGCGGCGATCACGGATCGCTTGTCTGCCGGGGGGTCGTGTCCCCCCCCCAGATCGGGGTAAAGAGCCAATAAAATTGGCTCTTTACCATGTGACCGGCTGCGTCCAATCACAGCCGGTCACTAACGGTCCTCTGGTGCACGCCGCTCGTGCGCGCCCCCGGGGGCGTGCAGCGCGGTGATCGGAGCTGAGGCTTGTCCCTCGGACAAAGCCCAGCTCCGATCCGTGTAAAGAGCCAATAGATTTGGCTCTTTACCACGTGACTTGACACAGCCGGTCATGTGATGTAAACAAACCGCGGTAACGAGCTGTTACCGCGGTTCTCCCTGTCACACACCGATCGTGTGTGACAGGGAGATTGCGGTAACAGCCTGTTACCGCCTACTGTACACCAAGCACACTGATCACCCCCCCAATAAAGAGGACCTGTCACCACCCCATCAAAGTACCTGTCACAGTCCATCAGAGTACCTGTCACCTGTCCATCAAAGTACCCGAGTACCTGTCACCTGTCCATCAAACTACCCGAGTACCTGTCACCTGTCCATCAAAGTACCCGAGTACCTGTCACCTGTCCATCAAAGTACCCGAGTACCTGTCACCTGTCCATCAAAGTACCTGAGTACCTGTCAACTGCCCATCAAAGTACCTGTGTACTTGTCACCTGTCCATCAGAGTACCCGAGTACCTGTCATCAGTCCAGAGTACCCGAGTACCTGTCACCTGCCCATCAGAGTACCCGAGTACCTGTCACCTGTCCATCAGAGTACCCGCGTACCTGTCACCAGCCCATAAGAGTACCAGAGTACCTGTCACCTGCCCATCAGAGTACCCGAGTACCTGTCACCTGCCCATCAGAGTACCCGAGTACCTGTTACCTGTCCATCTGAGTACCCGAGTACCTGTCACCTGCCCATCTGAGTACCCAAGTACCTGTCACCTGCCCATCTGAGTACCCGAGTACCTGTCACCTGCCCATCAGAGTACCTGAGTACCTGTCACCAGACCATCAGAGTACCCGAGTACCTGTCACCAGACCATCAGAGTACCCGAGTACCTGTCACCTGCCCATCGGAGTACCCGAGTACCTGTCACCTGCCCATCAGAATACCCGAGTACCTGTCACCTGCCCATCAGAGTATCCGAGTACCTGTCACCAGCCCATCAACGTACCCGGGTACTTGTCACCAGCCCATCAGAGTACCCGAGTACCTGTCACCTGACCATCAGAATACCCGAGTACCTGTCACCTGCCCACCCGAGTACCCGAGTATCTGTCACCTGCCCACCTGAGTACCCAAGTACCTGTCACCTAGCCACCAGAGTACCTGTCACCAGCCCATCAAAGTATCCAAGTACCTATCTGCAGCCCATCAGAATACCTGAGTACCTATCTGCAGCCCATGCCTCATAGAATATACCTCGGGTGTTTGCTTTCCAAAATGGGGTCATTTTGGGGGTAATTCCACTGTCCTGGTGCTCCGGGGCCTTCAAAAGTGTGATAGGTATGAATGAAATTTTATGTGTAATTTATGCTCCTAGAACGCCTGACGGTGCTCCCTGCATGTTCGGCCTCTGTATGTGGCCAGGGTGTGAAAAAGTCTCACACGTGGTATTGTCATACTCGGGACGAGTAGCAGAATATATTTTGGGGGGTAATTTTTGCTATGTACATGCTATGTGGTAGAAATATCTTATAAATTGACCACTTTGTGTAAAAATAAAAGCGTTTTAATTTTCTTTCCACGTTTTTCGAAGACTTGTGGAAAAAAATGAACCATTCAAAAGACTCATAATGCCTCATAGAGTATACGTTGGGGTGTTTGCATTCCAAAATGGGGTCATTTTGTGGGTAATTCCATTGTCCTGGTGCTCCAGGGCCTTCAAAAGTGTAATAGGTCGTTAGGAAATTAGATGTGAAAATTCTGCTCCTAGAATGCATGACGGTGCTCCCCGCATGTTGGGCCTCTCTAAGCGGCCAGGCTGTGAAAAAGTCTCACACATGTGGTATCGCCATACTCAGGGACAGTAGCAGAATGTATTTTGGGGTGTAATTGGAAGTATGCATATGCTGTGTGTGAGAAATAACTTGTTGTTTTGACAATTTTGTGCAAAAAAAAAAATAATAATTTCTTAATTTTCCCAAGAATTGTGGGAAAAAGTACAACTTCAAAAAACTCGCCATGCCTCTTGCTAAATACCTTGGAATGTCTACTTTTCAAAGTGGGGTCATTTGGGGGGTATTTGTACATTCCTGACATTTCAGGGCCTCAAGAAATGAGATAGGCCATCAGTGCATCAGGTGTGATCAATTTTCAATGATTTGCACCATAGTTTGTAGACTCTATAACTTTCACATAGACCAAATAATATACACTTATTTGGGCTATTTTTTACCAAAGATAGGTAGCAGTATAGGTTTTGGCCCAAATTTATGAACAAAAATTACTTATTTGCAAAATTTTATCACAGAAACTAAAAAAAAGTGTTTTTTTTCAAAATTTTCACACTTTTTTCAATTATGTCGCAAAAAATAAAAAACCCAGAGGTTCTTAAATACCACCAAAAGAAAGCTCTATTTTTGTGAAAAAAATGATAAAAATTTTGTTGGGGTGCAGTGTAGCATGAGAGAGTAATTGTCATTCAAAGTGTGAGAGTGCTGAAAGCTGAAAATTGGTCTGGGCAGGAAGGGGGTATAAACGTCCGGTATTGAAGTGGTTAAGGAGCTTACAATCTAAGGTCCACACCTCACATGATACATGCTCATACTAGGGCTAATTTAGACAGGAGTCAATTAACTCACCAGCATGTCTTTGGAGTTTGGGTGGAAATCAGAGTACCCTGAGGAAACCCACGCAAACTCCTGCAGTTAGTTTGTGTTATTGTAACCTACCTAAACTGACTGACTTGCAGTGGGAAAAGTTAACTTCCTCTTACTGTGTGGCAGGGCAGGCAGGCAGGCCTCCCATAAGGGTCAGGCACCATGGGCTCAGTAGAGGAGGGCATTCAGGGCCCTGGCACAATCATTTGCTATGGCGACCCAGGGATCATGAAGAAATTGTCATTGATGGTCAAATTCCAGAAGAGAGCTGACTGGAGAAGGGGACTGGGGCAGAGACCGTTTATTCACACTTCTATGCAGAGAGAAATCATGTGGTGTGGTCGAGAGGAGGAAGTCAAGAAGAGCCTTGTTTCTCTCCTCAGTCACAGAGAGGCAGCATCTGAATGGATGCTGGTGTCCCATGTGAGTTTGGTGGCCATCTTGGGTGAGGTAGAGTCTATTTAAGACCCTGGCTTCCAGGTTTGGCATGCTTTTGCGGATAGAGTAGGGACAGGTCACCGTGTCTGTAGGGACAGTGCTTAGCATAAGGGAGAGGCTCTAGAGAAGTAGGGAAAGTGCAGGGACACACCATCCTTCCTGGAAACCTCCCACCTTGGGTATGAACCAACTAGACCACATTCCACCCCTCGAAACAGATGCCCAGTCAGGTTATCTTCCTGCCACTGGGCTAAAACTGAGTGTTTACTGCCGCCGCACCACGCTGCACCTTCCCCACACTTGGCAGCAGTCGGCAGGATATGTCCCTTCATGCAGCGGGTGCCATCAACGTGAACCATCGTGGCACCATTAGGATCAGTCATGGCACTGGTGCCTAAATTTAACAACTCCAACATTCCCCTGGCTGAGTGGGAGAAGAGACTAGAGAGTGTGCTGATCGCGGACCTGGTTATTAGCTCCTTGGAGGAGGACACCCGCCGAGGGGTGAGGGAACATCTAAAAGAGGGCCGGGCCAGCTTGGAACAGATTGTAAATGCCTGCAGGGCCTGTTTGGAGAGAATATGACTATCCCAGAGCTGAGACGCAGGTTCTTTCTCCGGAGGCAGCGAGAGGACAAAAGCCTCACCCACTTCACAATAGCACTCCAGAATTTCTGGAAACTCCTGGAAAAGAGGGGTGTGCACCGCTGTGCCAATATAACTGCCTCAGACCACCTACTGACGTACCCGTTTGTGGTGGGAATGAAGGCTGACCCAGTCAGGAGAGCCCTAGCAAATGCAGAAGTAACTGTGGTGGTGACAAAAAGGTATGAACCATTATACTGGAAAGAGGAAGCCTTGACCCCTTCACCTCTGTCATCTATACATATGGCATTAAGGGAACTAGCTCAAGACTTGGCCTCCTTAAAACAAGAAATATCCACATTCAAACAGGATTCACCCTTCTGAGGCTAGGTTCACATCTATGCAGGTTGCGGTTGATGTGTTAACTGGTGTGTTTTGCTGTGCATTTTTGAACAGTGTGATATGTTTTGGTTTTTTTTCGCCAAATAGGTAAGTATGACAGTTCTGTTTATGTAGTGTGACTTTCTAGCACTCAAGTAGCATCAAAGTATCATCAAAGAAGTGCAGGAACCTTTATGTGTCCAAAGTCACGTTAGGGTTAGGGTTAGGGTTAAGGTTACATGTTAGGGTTAGGGGCTAGGGTTAAATGTTAGGGTTAAGAGCCAGGATTAGGGGCTAGGGTTAAATGCTAGGGTTAGTTAGGGTTCGAGTTAGAGCTACGGTTAGAGGTAATCATTAGGGTTAGGGTTAGCAGTAATTGTTAGGGTTAGTGTTCTAACCCTAACAATTGCAGCTAACCCTAACATTTAACCCTAACCCTAGCACCTAACACTTAACCCTAACATTTAACCCTAACATTTAACCCTAGCCCTTAACCCTAACATGTGACTTAGGACACATAAATGTTCCTGCACTACTTTGATGCTACTTGAGTGCCAGAAAGTGCAAAGTCACATCAAAGTAGCACTACATGAACAGAACTGTCATACTTTTCTATTAGCCAAAAAAACACAAAACGCATCAAAAATGCAACACTTGCATTTTTGGTGCAGGTTTATTACATAGTTACATAGTCAACGAGGTTGAAAAAAGACACAAGTCCATCAAGTCCAACCTATGTGTGTGTTTTTAATGTCAGTATTAAATTGTATACCCCTCAATGTTGTGGTCCCTTGGGTGTGCATCTAATAGTTTTTTGAAATTATCTATACTCCCAGCAGAGACTACTGCTTGTGGAAGAGAATTCCACATCCTCACTGCTCTTACCGTAAAGAACCCTTTACGTTTTTTAAGGTTAAATCGCCTTTCTTCTATTTTTAGTGAATGGCCGCGTGTCTTTGTGTGCTCCCTTGCGCGAAATAGTTTTGTACCTATTGTGGGGTCACCAGTACAGTATTTGTACATTGAAATCATATCCCCTCTCAAGCATCTCTTCTCCAGAGAGAATAAGTTCAGTGCTTGTGATCTTTCCTCATAACTAAGGTCCTCCAATCCCTTAACCACTTCAATACAGGACGTTTATACCCCCTTCCTGCCCAGACCAATTTTCAGCTTTCAGCGCTCTCACACTTTGAATGACAATTACTCTCTCATGCTACACTGTACCAAAACAACATTTTTATCATTTTTTCACACAAATAGAGATTTCTTTTGGTGGTATTTAAGAACCTCTGGGTTTTTTATTTTTTTGCGACATAAGTGAAAAAAGTGCGAAAACTTTGAAAAAAAAACAACTTTTTTTTTAGTTTATGTGATAAAATTTTGCAAATAAGTAATTTTTGTTCATAAATTTGGGCCAAAACCTATACTGCTACCTATCTTTGGTAAAAAATAACCCAAATAAGTATATATTATTTGGTCTGTGTGAAAGTTATAGAGTCTACAAGCTATGGTGCCAATCATTGAAAATTGATCACACCTGATGCACTGATGGCCTATCTCATTTCTTGAGGCCCTGATATGTCAGGAAAGTACAAATACCCCCCAAATTACCCCATTTTGAAAAGTAGACATTCCAAAGTATTTAGTAAGAGGCATGGCGAGTTTTTGAAGTTGTACTTTTTTCCCACAATTCTTGGGAAAATTAAGAAATTATTATTATTTCTCACACACCCCAAAATACATTCTGCTACTCATCCCGAGTATGGCAATACCACATGTGTGAGACTTTTACACAGCCTGGCCACACAGAGAGGTCCAACATGCAGGGAGCACCGTCAGGCATTCTAGGAGCAGAAATTTCACATCTAATTTCCTAACCACCTATTACACTTTTGAAGGCCCTGGAGCACCAGGACAATGGAATTACCCACAAAATAACCCCATTTTGGAAATCAAACACCCCAACGTATATTCTATGAGGCATTATGAGTCTTTTGAATGGTTCATTTTTTTTCACAAGTCTTCGAAAAACGTGGAAAGAAAATGAAAACGCTTTTATTTTTACACAAAGTGGTCAATTTATAAGATATTTCTAACACATAGCATGTACATAGCAAAAATTACCCCCCAAAATATATTCTGCTACTCGTTCCGAGTATGGCAATACCACATGTGTGAGACTTTTTCACACCCTGGCCACATACAGAGGCCGAACATGCAGTGAGCACCGTCAGACGTTCTAGGAGCGTAAATTACACATAAAATTTCATTCATACCTATCACACTTTTGAAGGCCCCGGAGCACCAGGACAGTGAAATTACCCACAAAATGACCCCATTTTGGAAAGCAAACACCCGAGGTATATTCTATGAGGCATGGGCTGCAGATAGGTACTCGGGTACTCTAATGGGCTAGAGATAGGTACTCAGGTATTCTGATGGGCTGCAGGTAGGTACTTGGGTACTTTGATGGGCTGGAGACAAGTACTCAGGTAATCTGATGGACTGGTAAAAGATACTTGGGTACGCTGATGGGCTGCAGATAGGTACTCGGTTACTCAGATGGGTTAGTGACAGGTACTCGGGTAATCTGAAGGGCAGGTGACAGGTACTCGGGTACTCAGGTGGGCAGGTGACAGGTACTCGGGTACTCAGGTGGGCAGGTGACAGGTACTCGGGTATGCTGATGGGCTGGTGACATGTACTTGGGTACTCAGATGGGCAGGTGACAGGTACTCTGGTACGCTGATAGTCTGGTGACAGGTACTCGGGTACGCTGATGGTCTGGTAACAGGTACACGGGTAATCTAATGGGCAGGTGACAGGTACTCGGGTACTTTGCTGGGCTGGTGACAGGTACTCGGGTACTCTGATGGGCTGGTTACAGGTACTTGGGTACTCTGATGGGCTGGTGTCCGGTACTCTGGTACCCTGATGGGTTGGTGACAGGTACTCTGGTACTCTGATGGGCAGGTGACAGGTACTCGGGTACTCTGATGGGCAGGTGACAGGTACTCGGGTGCTCTGATGGGCTAGTGACAGGTACTCGGGTGCTCTGATGGGCAGGTGACAGGTACTCGGGTACTCTGATGGGCAGGTGACAAGTACTCGGGTACTCTGATGGGCAGGTGACAGGTACTCGGGTACTTGATGGGCTGGTGACAGGTACTCGGGTACTCTGATGGTCTGGTGATAGGTACTTGGGTACTCTGATGGGATGGTGACAGGTACTCGGGTACTCTGATGGTCTGGTGACAGGTACTCTGATGGTCTGGGCACGACCCCCCAGCACACGATCGATCCGTGATCGCCGCTCTGCGGGCCCCCAGGGGCCCGCAGTAGCGGCGAGAAGCGGCCGACGTCATATGACGTCGGCCCGGATCGACGAGCGGTTCCTGTCGACATAATTTTAACATGACTCGGTAAGGAACAGGTTAATAAGCTTTGTGGCCCTTCTCTGTACCCTTTCCAATACCAGGACATCCTTCCTGAGGACTGGTGCCCAGAACTGGACGGTATTGAAGTCTATTACACGCAAAATGCAACCTGCTGCGAAAAAAAAGTCCCTGACCCTTTCCAAAAAATGCACAGAAGTGAACTAGATCCAAAGGAAACCTTGTCAAATGGACTGTAGTGCGCTTCTTCAAAACAAACTAAAAAAAAAGCATATGTGTGAACCAGGTGTACGGGGGAAAATCTGTTATGGAGGGACCCAGAGGAGAACAAAATGTGCTGGCAGAGCAGTCACTTTGGACATGTAGCCAAGAACTGTGGCCAGCCTGATGGCGAAAGTACCCCCAGGCTGCCTGTAAACTAAAAGCTCCTGGGGCAGAAGACGACCCATGGGACCACCAGCACAAGGTTCAAGCAAACCAGAGTCCAGTAGTGTACACACTTGTTAACGAACAAGAGGTCCCATGCCTAACTGACACAAGGCCTGAGGTCACTATCATGGAGTATGACTTCTACGCTCAGCGGTCAAGGATACAAGATCAGCTGGACCCCTCTTGGCTATCCCTCAAGGTGGCTAATGACCTGCCCATTCTGGTAGAAGGTGAGACATGGGTAAAAATTCCAATAGATAACTAGGTGGTGGAGCAAGCAGGGCTTGTGGTGACCTGTGGCCCAGTAAACTCAGCAGTACATATTGTTCTGGGCAGGAACGTACTGAAGGATGTGGACTTACCCCTGTTTGCTGGCCAAATTTAAGCATTTAGGCCCACATGCGTGGGGCTGCGGTCTGCAAGCTGTCCTACTCAATGTGATACAGGCCTATGCGACTTAGCAGAAGGCAGCGAGGAAACAGCCTGAACAGGTGGGGATTATCCGCAAGCCTCCTAAGCAAAAACTACTCCTGGCACCCCTCCGAGAAGTTGTCTTGTCTTTGCCCATCAGGGCTCATAAGAAGTTTCAAGGGGTCACAGTAATGGTGGAACCCCACAAGGATTCAGTGATACCAGGGGAGTGGCTGATTGCTTACACCTTATCCAAGGTCCACAAAAGGGAAGGTGCTGGTGCAGCTCATGAACCTGGGGACAACCCTGATCTCGCTCCTCAACCATGTCAAGGGGGTAGAAGCCGTTTGCCCTCCACTACAGGCGGACATGGCCTTGTTAGACATCACAATACAAACTACTGATGGAACAGCCAGCTATTCTCTTCCAGGACTATCCTCCACCCCAGCAGCAGCTGCTGCACTAACTGCTAGAGAAACACCTACTGATCTTTGCCACCAGCCCAGAAGACTACGCACTGCACAAAGGCCATCGACCACCCAATTCATATGGGGGATACTCCACCCATTCGGGAGCAGTACCACCATGTTCCCCCAGCCCTGTACCAGTAGGTCAAAGACTTGCTCCGCAACAAGCTACAGAGTGGGGTGATTCGGGAAAGCTGTAGCCCATGGGCTGCCCTCATGGTCCTGGTAAAAAACAAGGATGGAAGGCTGCGATTCTGTGTGAACTACTACAAGCTAGATGTCTTCATCCACCGGGATGCCCACCCATTACCCCAGGTTCAGAAGTCGCTCAGGGCACTAAGTATTTCTTCACCCTTGACCTGGAAAGTTGCTACTGGCAAGTCCCAATGGGAGACCAAGACTGTGAAACAACTGCTTTTATCACACTCTTGGGACTATTTGAGTTTAACTGCATGCCCTTTCGGCTAAGTAAAGCCCCCATGTCAGCAACTGATGCGACCAGAAATGTGTGAACTGCACAGAGAATACCAGACACCAGTGAATAAGGTGATTTATTAAAAAGATAAGTAAATGGTGATCCAAACACACATCTAATATAACGAACAGTGTAACCAACCAAATAACAAAATAGTGAAAACTGCCTAAATAGGTAAAGGGAAATGTCCAAACCGTAAACGAAGCCAGGCCAGGGTCATACACGGGAGATCAGTAGAGGGGGCAGGGAGCAGGACAGGACAGGAGCAGGGAGAAGATGCTGGGGAACGCTGGGGGAAGATCAGGCTGCAGACAGGGGTCCCGGAGCAGATTCAGGATACAGGATTCGGGATTCAGGATTCAGGATACAAGATTCAGTATCCGGTATACAGAGGCACATGGAGACGAACGCCAAAGCACTAACCACATGGAAGCCAAGATTTACATATCCCTCTTGCAACGAGCATCAGGTGGTGACTCATGGGCCTCTGATTGCTGGGCCCTTTACTGACACATGCTGGTGGACACCGGAACTGCAGCCCATGGATCCCTGAGCCACAGCGCCACCCACTGGAGGGACTATTCCTGACAGTACCCTCCCTCTAAGGAGCGGCCTCAGGCGACTCCAAATAGCCGTAGGGGATCTAGTCCATAAGAAAAAGTCCTCAGAGTCCACAGAAGGAGTTCCTTGAAAACTGAAGAAGTCCTGGTTCTCCAGCAAGATGCCCTACAGCCAAGATCCATCGGAAGGTAACGTGTCCCCCCACCTGGATCATGAAACTGGCTGAGTGTCCCACTGCCGGGGTCAGACTGGCTGGGTGTCCTGCTGGCCGGATTCCCTGGGATGTAGCACATTCGCCACTTTGAGTCCCTCAAAACAGTAGATACCCTAATGCTGGGGTCACACGGGTTACCTCCAAATTTAGGCCTGGGGTCATGTGACAGTACTGGAATACAGGCACCAATGTGTCCTGCCATAACTGAATAGCTTGCCTGGTCTCCAGGACTTGCACCGTGCATCAAAAGCCCATTAGGCCTCTCCGAGGCACCGGTTACCCAACTTGGGTCCCCTAGTACACCCGGAGCTGTGGCAGTTGCTCCCAGATCATGGCAGGGTACAGATCATACTCCACCATTCCCTAGGAGCGTACCACGACCAGGGCCATGAAAGCAAATGCAGCCATTAGTCATCCATGTTATGTCTAGACCACCAGGCTCGGGAGCTATAGAAGCAACACACTGCCAGAGGGACTCTACTGAGGCAACCGTCAACTGAATCTTTGGCCAAGTAAACAGCCCATATAAGGCACATGGAGGTTCAGAGCTTTCCGACCCATTAACAGGTGAACACTCAGCCTTTACACAACCATCCAACTGATCAGGCTGAGCAACGGGCAGAAGCACATCAAACTGGACAGCGGGCACTGGATCATCAGAATGGACGGGGGCACCGGATCATCAGACTGGACAGCGGGCACCGGATCATCAGACTGGACAGCGGGCACTGGATCATCAGACTGAACAGCGGGCGCTGGGATATCAGGCTGGACAGTGGGCACCGGATCATCAGACTGGGCAGCGGGCACTGGATCATCAGACTGGACAGCAGGCACAGAATCCGCAGGCTGGACTGAAACATCAGACTGGACAGTGGGTACCGGATCATCAGACTTGACAGTGAGCACCGGATCATCAAACTGGACAGCAGACACCGGATTGTCAGACTGGACAGCAGGTACCGGATCATCAGACTGGACAGCGGGCACCGGATCAGACTGGACAGCGGGCACCGGATCATCAGACTGGACAGCGGGCACTGGATCTTCAGACTAGACAACGGGCACCGAATCATCAGACTGGACAGAGGACACTGGATCGTCCGACTGGTCCACGTACACTGGAACATCAGACTGGACAGTGAGCACCGGAACATCAGGCAGGACAGAGGGCACCGAATCATCCGACTGGACAGCGGGCACCGGATTATCAGGCTGGACAGCAGGCACCGAATCATCCGACTGGACAGTGGGCACCGGATCATCAGACTGGACAGCGGGCACGGATCATCAGACTGGACAGCGGCCACCGGATCATGAGACTGGACAGCGGGCACTGAGTCATCAGACTGGACAGCGGGCATCAGAACTTCAGACTGGACAGCGGATACCGCATCATTAGACTGGACAACGGGCACCGGAACATCAGAATGGATAGCGGGCACCGGATCATCAGACTGGACAGCGGGCACAGGATCATCCGACTGGACAGCAGGCACCGGATCAGACTGGACAGCGGGCACAGGATCATCAGACTGGACAGCAGGCACTGGAACATCAGACTGGACAGTGGGTACCGGATCATCAGACTGGACAGAGGGCACTGGAACATCAGACTGGACAGAAGGCACTAAACATCAGACTGGACCGTCAGACTGGACAGTGGGCACTGGATTGTCAGACTGGACAGCGGGCACTGGAACATCGGACTGGACAGCAGGCATTGGATCATCAGACTGGACAGTGAGCACAAGATCAGCAGGCTGGACAGTGGGCACGGGGTCAGCAGGCTGGACAGTGGGCACAGGATTAGCAGGCTGAACAGCGGACACAGGATCAGCAGACTGGACAGCGGGCACAAGATCAGCAGGCCGAACAGCGGGCACAGGATCAGCAGGCTGGACAGTGGGCACAGGATCAGCAGGTTGGACAGCAGGCACAGGATCAGCAGGCTGGTGAGCGGGCACAGGATCAGCAGGCTGGACAGCGGGAACAGGATCAGCAGGCTGGACAGCGGGCACAGGGTCAGCAGGCAAAACCTTATCAGCAATCATGGAAGGTAGATTGGGGCAGATTGGCTGGTGTGGAGGCAAGCTGGAACAGATCGGCTGGTGTGGAGGCAGACTGAAACAGATCGGCTGGGGTAGAGGCAAATCGGAGCAGATTGGTCGTGTGGAGGCGGACTGGAGTAGATTGGCTGGTGTGGGGGCAGACTGGAGCAGATCGGTCAGTATGGAAGCAGATTGGAACAGATCGGTGGGTGTAGAGGCAGACTGAAACAGATCAGCTGGTTTGGAGGCAGATTGTAGCAGATTGGTTGGTGTGAAGGCAGACTGGGGTACATTGGCTGGTGTGGAGGCAGTATTAGATACAGGCCAGATAGTGCGGGTTGGGAAAAACTTCTGTTTCTTCTTAGGTTTTACCACTGGAGTTCTGTAAGTGACTACAGGGCTGTAAATAGGGGGTGCAGCTGATGGAAGAGTATTGCTGGTGTATGGTAAGAAGGGAGTGGTCAATAAGGGGATCTTTGTGGAATTGTTGCAGGCAGAGGAGAAGAGGTAGGTGGGTTAAAGGAAGGGTAGGTGCAGCAGGTGGAAACAGGGTACTGATATTTGGTAGGTAGCAGAGTATATTGGACTGTGGTTGCTGTAGTTGAAGGAGAGTAGGAACTTTGAGCAGGTAGGTCTCTAGTGGCAGGAATTGGTTGGTGCAAGCTGACTGGGGCTGAATACAATATATCTGACCATGCCTGTAGTATAGGTTGAACAATAGTATAGGTCTGACAAGAGCCTGCACTGCGTTAATGCACTCCATTAACACCTGTTGAGGGCATGCTGAATAATGCTCACAGAAATAAGCTGAGTCATCTTTGAGTAACCATACCAGCGATTCTACCTGAGTTTTGCTGAAAGGAGGGGAAAAATCATCACTGCCCTTAGAAATGCTGGACAAAGCCAACTCTGCACACACCTGAATCAAAGGCTGAACATCACTAAACATACTGCCTACTAAACATACTGATCAACTAGAACATGAGCCAGATGCATAAATTCCAAAAGCTGTTCACTAGTCCACTCCTTCAACATTTGGCGGCAATAATCATGATCCTCTGTCACCAGCAGAGAAAAATAAATAACCTCCTCCAGATGCATGTTGTTACCAAAACCAAGATGGCTTCCCTGTGCAGTCACTTCTGGTCAGGACTGGCCTTAGAGTTATGTCAGCAACTGATGCGACCAGAAATGTGTGAACTGCACAGAAAATACCAGACACAAGTGTAAGTGAATAAGGTGATTTATTAAAAAGATAAGTAAATGGTGATCCAAACGTACATCTAATATAACAAACAGTGTAACCAACCAAATAACAAAATAGTGAAATCTGCCTTAATAAGTAAAGGGAAATGTCGAAACCGTAAACAAAGCCAGGCCAGGGTCATACACGGGAGATCAGTAGAGGGGGCAGGGAGCAGGACAGGACAGGAGCAGGGAGAAGATGCTGGGGGAAGATCAGGCTGCAGACAGGGGTCCCGGAGCAGATTCAGGATACAGGATTCAGGATTCAAGATACAAGATTCAGGATCCGGGATACAGAGGCACATGGAGACGAACGCCAAGGCACTAACCACATGGAAGCCGAGGTTTATATATCCCTCCTGCAACGAGCATCAGGTGGTGACTCATGGGCCTCTGATTGCTGGGAGACACCCTCTGGTGGACATTGGAACTCCAGCCCATAGATCCAGGAGCCACAGTGCCATCACAAAATGAGCCCTTTAATGACACCCGCTGGTGGACACCGGAACCTCAGCCCATGGATCCCTGAGCCACAGCACCACCCGCTGGAGGGACTATTCCTGACACCCCAATACATTCCAGTGCCTAACGGGGAGATGTGTGGGAGATTTCAACTTCGAGACCGTGTTAGTCTACATGGACAATATCATCATTTTCTCCGAAACCTTTGAGGACCATGTTGAACACCTGGCTCAGGTGTTGGTGAAGAATACCAGAGGTAGTAAATTGGATCCCAAGTGGTAATGCACCCTCTACTGGGTTGAGAAGCAGCCCTTCCCTCCGACTTCAGTTTATGATGGGATATCGAAGGGTCCCAACTCCATCAAGAAACTGCTTCATCGCAAACCTGGTGAGACCCTGTGTACTAAGTCTTGATTGCTCTACCAAACCTGCCGGAAATAGGGAAATCTCCAACTCTATGGACGTTCCACCAGTACAAGAAGTTCCCGATGAATGGTACCTGTCTCCTCTCATGCTAGAGCCTCCAGGCCTGGCAGATTCTGGAGAACGAAGCCCCAGCATAATGTCTGTGGACAGTCCAGAGGATCCTGCAGACCCAACTTACCATTTCAGCTCATTTGAAGAGCCAGCCTCGAGGCTGCATGAAGGGAGTATTGCTGGTTCTAACGACTCTCATCTATGCAAGGCTCCAGAACTACCAGCAGAAGATGACTATACAAATGGGTATTTCACAGAGGACACTGAAGCTCGCCTCCCCCAAGCGGTCTAACTGCGCCATCTTCCTGCAAAGTACTCTGATTATGTTGTTTGAAATGTTGTTGATATTGCCTTAACCATGTTTGCTGCAGTTTCCAGTTGTTCTTTTCTGTGTTGAGATGCAGAGGACAGCATCTGTCAAAGGGTAGGGAGTATAGGTAGGTGCAGTCTATTTTCTCACTGCAGGTGGCCCTCATCCCTAGCGGCAATGCAGGTGGAGGAGGAAGTCGAGAGTAGCCTTGTTCCTTTATGTTCTCAATCACCGAGAGGCAGCATTCGATTGGATGCTGGAGTCCCATGTGACTTTGGCGGCCATCTTAGGTCAGGCAGAGTCTATTTAAGACTCTGGCTTCCAGGTTTGGTGCGCATTTTGTGTGGATAGAGTAGGAACAGGTCACCCGCCTGCCAGGTCAGTGCCTAGCATCAGGGAGAGTTTCCAGATGAGTAGGGAAAATGCAGGGGTGCTTCCTATCCTTCCTGGAAGCCCCCACTCTTGGGTTCAAACCGGCCAGGTCGCATTCAGTCCCTTGAGACAGACACTATCAACAAACCTGGGACCTGCTGCTACTACTCATCGCTATACATCTTGTGACTGCATCTGGCTGGGTTGCCTTTCTGCCTGGTTTGTTGTGCAATTTCAGTTCTGTCTTTTACAACTGGATTCTG
This sequence comes from Glandirana rugosa, assembly GCA_018402905.1. NCBI lineage: Eukaryota > Metazoa > Chordata > Amphibia > Anura > Ranidae > Glandirana > Glandirana rugosa. The sequence goes on from BLSH010417220.1 coordinate 624,374, forward strand.
AGTGTTTACACTTTACTCAGTGCACCCCCTCACCAAATTTTTCTTTGTTGTTGTTTGACATGCATCGCCTTTCCATGAACTCCTTGCTGTTAAGGCCAGTTATAGGTTGGGGCAATTGCCGTTTGTTTGTACCATTAGTTATTTAGTCAGGGGGCGCACTGGACACCTACGCTGCCATTGTGTTATTTGTTGGGTGTCCAGTGCACCCCTGTGCCTTTAAGGAGGGGTGAGCTACCTCCTCCCAATCTATCCAATATTTTATATGTACTCCTACTATAGAGTCTCTCAAAATGTATAGTTAGGACTGCGGATAATACTGGGGTGCCGTGATGTTGCCTCTGCAGCTGACACATGTATTTGTCAATGTGTGCAAACGACACCCCTGTTTTTCACGGGAACTGTTAGACAGGACAATTCTGTTTGTTGCAGGCTGGCTGGTAAGTTGAGCTGGGAATTTTTCTTTGTTGTTGTTTTTAAACCTATACTGTATACTCTGTCCGTTACATAAACCTAACCACTACACTCTATACATTACACACATCTGACACATACAGTGATTGTGTTGCTCACATACACTGTTTGCATTGCCCACATACATGGTTTGCATTGCCCACTATGTGCATTACACATACTCCTAACCCCTGTACTCTGTAGGATACATACTTCTGGCCCTTGCACTCAGTAGGTAGGCTCAGGTTGTGTGCACTGGCTCATTTTGCTCCTCCAGGTGCCCCAAAATTATTATGAGATAAGAGATGTAAGCTGCACAAGGCCCCATGATTTCTGATTGTAGCCCTGCTGTACAGCATTGCTAAGCAGGAAGCAAAGTCTGCATATGTAATAACCATATATAACTGTCCCATGTACCATTACAAGAAACAATATTTTAGGCTTTTCAATTTTTGTCACACAACTGAACATTTTGAGAACCCAATATGTGGCAAAATCCCAATTTCAACAGCTGTAAAATGTAGCTGAATGCCAATTACGTGTAAAGTTATGTCAATTAACACTAATGTGTGCACTTTTTGAGGGTTTTTTTGTGAGCTCTTAAGAAGCCAAACAGTTAGCACCTGGATTGCTTGATCTGCAAGGACTGATCTGCACTGGTAACAGGGATGATGGCTTCCAGTAAAATTGACAGGGACATGCAGGCAGTAAACAGTAGCTGCTAAATACAAAAAAAATCAGCTTCCAAAACTAGCGTGGGACCAAATCTGTACCTCTGTGAACCAGTCTGAACAAAACTGTATATTATGAGCTCTCTTTAAAAACATTGCTTGTACCCAAGGCCATCTCGTAAAGATAATAACCATTTGCACAAAGTATAATAACTGAACAAATAAAAAAAGAAATGAGGTCTGATCATGTTTTAAACTCCAGACAGGTTAAAGCGTATGTAAAGTCAATTTTGTTTTTAGTTTTGGATAGCTAGTAGTGATGGCTTAGAACCCTCGGGTTTTTAATGCTTTTTCCCCTCTGGGGAGATTTAACCTTTCAATTGGCCCTGGAGGCTGTTGTCACTGATACAGGAAGTTATGGGAAATCCCAAATTGCTTCATTGTCCCCGGAACAAGAAGGGGAACATTTCCCATGGGGACACCTGTTTTGGTACTACTGCGTACACATGTGAGAGGACATTGTTTACCCGTACGGGATGCACAGGTGTTCTGTACATGCAATCCCATTCATGTCAATTAGGATACAGCGGCTGCCAATTTGACATCAATGCAGGCGAAGGTACAGCCCCGAACACACACTGTCTATATGGTACTCAAAAAGTATGTGAATAGTGACGAGCAAATAAGAAGAATCCTTGAAACAGTGTCCAAAGAAAATGGGTGATTGGATGAAATTCCACCAACTACACGTCCACTGTGATAATGAGTAAGGTGCATGCTTACCAGATCCCTAGATTCCATATAAGAGTCTAGACAGGCATTAGGTTATGACCCAGCACTTGGATCACATCCGTTAGTGGTTGGACCAGAAAAGGTGGTATCATGGTTGACCAAACAAATCTCTAGTGATCCTCAGGCGTGATCAATAAGGGAGAAAAAGGGATCCACATAGTGTAAAACCCTAAGACACTTTATTTTGAAAACAAGCTGCTAAACACTTACATCAATCTAGTTAAAAGATAGCATTTAAAACAATGGTTCCCAGGGGTAAAGTCCACTTGTGTACAATCTCGGATAGTGCAGCAACTTCAGACATAGACTCCGCCCTGCATGTTTCGTCAAATGTGACGTCATCGGGGCATGGATGTCAATTTGGGCTAGCAAAGAAGAAGCAAAAAGAAATGGGACTTTGTGTGTTATGTGACCAGCCTGAGGACTTCTGAAATTGGTAAGTATAAACGAAAACTAGCAAAAAATACTGTCAAGGGAGAGAGGAGCAGGGCCGGTTCAGGGATTTTGTCTAATTAGGCGAAGGTGCATTTTGCGAGTGGGTCGCACGGGGGGGGGGGGGGTGTCACATCGCGACGGTGGTGGAAGTGATAGGCCGCTTGTATCACTTGCACAGGGAAGCCGACAGTCAGCTATACTGGAGTACACACACTCCCATGTCTGCAGCACTGTAAAAATCCAAATCTCCAGCAAGTGACTTGGGATTTGGATTTTACCCCCCCCCCCATCCTGGCACCCTGCTTAAGCTGCCTTATGGTAGCACTGGCCCTGAGTGGGAGCCACTAGGAGGTGGGACCCCGAGTTGAGTTTATAGAAACTGCAGTGAATCTCTTTACAAACTCTCAGAAACTGGCCTTATGAATGGTGGCAGCTGGCATAACCACAAGCAGAGGGGGTCCCAGTGACTACCTGAAAACAAACTACTTCTTAAAGCTGAACTTTACAAACTTTAAAAAATAAATAACTACCCTTGCAGGGGGGCTCCCGCAGCATTGCAAGGGTCATGTGCTCCTTTTTCTCCAGGGTACCATTACACAGCAATTTGAGTTAACTTACCTCTCACTCCTCCAGCAGCTAGTGCTCTCCTCTTTCCTTGGACGCTCCAGGTTATAGGCAGCCGTTTCACATGGGCTTCAGCTTATATAACAGCAGTGTGAACAGCAAGCGTCGGTGTACCTTTTAAAGTACCATTCAGCTCCAGTTTGTAAATGGTGGACACAGATCCTAATGGGAGTGCTGACTGGCACTTTCACCACTTGTGTTACGTTGCGTTTAACAAGTGGTTTGCCGGGGTTATGGCTGAACCGGTCAGCCATAACCCCGGTGAAAGCGGTCCGATCGGTTCATTAACCACTGGATCGTTTTCCAAAGCGCCAGGAAGGGATGTCCTCCCCTTTCACCACCACGCCCGAGAAATGTTGCGACAGTGCAGCCGACTGGTCACAGAGGCAATGAGAGACTAGATAAATTTAAGGGACAGTGTAAAAATAAAAACTAAAAAAAATTTTAAAAAATGAAAATGCGCCCATCCTTCCATGCTCGCATGCAGAAGCGACACATACGTAAGCCGCGCATGCATATGTAAATGGTGTTTGCACCACATGTGTGAAGTATCGCCCCGAACATTAGATAAGAGCAATAATTCTAGCACTAGACCTCCTCTGTAACTTTAAACAGTTAACCTTTAAAAAAATGTTTAAAGTGTCGCCTATGGAGATTTTTAAGTACCGTACTTTGTCGCCATTCCATGAGCGTGCGCAATTTTAAAGCATGAAATGTTAGGTATCTTTTTACTCAGTGTAACATCATCTTTCATATTTTACAAAAATGTTTTTTTTTTTAAATCCATTAAAGTGTTTTTTCCAAAAACATTGCAATTGCAACTATAGCCATTTTATTCCCTAGGGTCTCTGCTAATATATATATATATATATATATATATATATATATATATATATATATATATATATATATACAGCATCTTACAAAAGTCACAAAAATGTGACAACACTGAAGAAATTACACTTTGCTACAATGTGAAGTAGTAAATGTACAGCTTGTATAACAGTGTAAATTTGCTGTCCCCTCAAAATAACTCAACACACAGCCATTAATGCCTAAAAGGCTGGCAACAAAAGCGAGTACACCCCTAAGTGAAAATGTCCTAATTGGACCCAAAGTGTCAATATTTTGTGTGGCCACCATTATTTTATAGCACTGCCTTAACCCTCTTGGGTGTGGAGTTCACCGGAGCTTCACAGGTGGCCACTGGAGTCCGCTTCCACTCCTCCATGATGACATTGTGGAGTTGGTGGATGTTAGAGGCCTTCCACTCCTCCATTTTCCGTTTGAGGATGCCCCACAGATGCTCAATAGGGTTTAGGTCTGGAGACATGCTTGGTCAGTCGTTCATCTTTAACCTCAACTTCTTTAGCAAGGCAGTGGTCATCTTGGAAGTGTGTTTGGGGTCGTTATCATGTTGGAATACTGCCCTGCGGCCCAGTCTCTTAAGGGAGGGGATCATGTTCTCCAGTATGTCACAGTACATGTTGTCATTCATGGTTCCCTCAATGGAAGGTAGCTCCCCAGTGCCAGCAGCACTCATGCAGCCCCAGACCATGACACTCCCACCACCATGCTTGACTGTAGGCAAGACACACTGGTTGTTGCCACACATGCTTGACACCATCGGAACCAAATAAGTTTATCTTGGTCTCATCAGACCAAAAGACATGATTCCAGTAATCCATGTCCTTAGTCTGCTTGTCTTCAGCAAACTGTTTCCAGGCTTTCTTGTGTATCATCTTTAGAAAAGGCTGCCTTCTGGGACGACAGCCATGTAGACCAATTTGATGCAGTGTGCGGTGTATGGTCTAAGCACTGACAGGCTGACTCCCCACCCCTTAAACCTCTGCAGCAATGCTGGCAACACTCATATGTCTTTTTCCCAAAGACAACCTCTGGATATGACGTTGAGCACGTGCACTCAACTTCCTTGGTCGACCATGGCGAGGCCTGTTCTGAGTGGAACCTGTCCTGCTAAACCTCTGTACCATGCTGCAGCTCAGTTTCAGGGTCTTGGCAATCTTCTTATAGCCTCTGCCCTCTTTGCCATGACGTGCCATGTTGAACTTCTGGTGACCAGTATGAGAGAGTGAGAACACCAAATTTAACACACCTGTTCCATATTCACGCCTGAGACCTTGTAACACTAACGAGTCACATGACACCGGGGAGGGAAAATGGCTAATTGGGCCCAATTTAGACATTTTCACTTAGGGGTGTACTCGCTTTTGTGGCCAGCGGTTTAGACATTAATAGCTGTGTGTTGAGTTATTTTGAGGGGACAGCAAATTTACACTGTTATAAAAGCTGTACATTCACTACTTTACATTGTAGCAAAGTGTAATTTCTTCAAGTGTTGTCACATGAAAAAACCTAATAAAATATTTACAAAAATGTGAGGGGTGTACTCACTTTTGTCAGATACTGTATATATATATATATATATATATATATATATATATATATATATATATATAAAATGTTTGGTGGTTATAAGTGATCTTGAAGCAAAAAGTACTGATTTAAACTTGTAAACAAAAAGTGTCAGAACAACCTGGGTCTTCAAGTGGCCAAGCTGCTAGCAGGCTTTAGCAGGCTTTCAGCAAGCTTCAATACGTGTTGAAGCCTGCTAGCAGCTTGCTTAAAATGGCAATCAACATTCCCATGAGGATCTATGTTCAACATTTACAAACTGGAGCGGAATGGTACTTCAACAAAGTGTGCAGGAGTTTTGAACCTGCCATTATTGTCCTTCTGAAAATACTAGCTGCCTGGCTTGAATTCTTTTTAATCACTAACCCAGCACAAGCATGCTGCACAAAGGTGTCAGAATTTTTTAACTTCATATTCATTGCCAGTGGCTCACAAAGTAATAAAGCTATTAGGACAATATGACAGCCGGGCAACTAGCATGATCAAATTGAGAGGTCAGCAGTGGTAGGCTACCTAATTCTCCCGTGACAGGTGTACTTTAACCAATGTGCTCACTGCCTATGAATATCGTCCAACCTAACAAGTTTGAGCAATAGAAATAGCTACAATGAGATGCTAGCAGCATCATCTCAATTTTCTGGGTCTGGGGTCCTAATACAGAGCAGACAATTCCATCCTGAGCTTCTAATCTTCATCACTAGCACCATCATCTGTCTGAAAGAGGAACTGCGAGTAGGTCGCCATTCAGTCTCCCGTCACTATGAAGATGCTCATTAGCAAGATGAACAAAGAGTCAGACCTCTGTAGCTACAGTCATCTGTTACACTTTAATTTTCGGGTTTTGTTATAGTATTCTTCGTGCCATCTGTCCACAGCAGTAGACCTTGACTTACTGAATCCGGGAGCCAATGAGGTTAAACAAAACCACATGCTGTACTGTAAGCTGACTGCGGCCAAGACACTGGCAGCGTTATGGTTTATGTGACCCTTTTTCTTGATACAAATCTAAATAGGAACAATTGTGTGAAAGAAGGTGAAATTATTTTTGCAGTCTTGTTTGTAATTAATTCTGTGATATTTCCCTATTATAGTAGATTTTGGTCATATTTAAAGAGATGACGCTAACATTTTTGCCTATATTCATTTTATCTATTAATAAATGTGAAAGGCAAAGGCTATCCCCCTTTTCACAGGCATGCAACTGATTTTCCTTCTTACGATAATGCAGTGAAATCGAATTTACTAATAGGTGACAAAAAGTGTCATCTCCAATAAGGTATTTATAGAAAAATACAACATACTTAAAGTGGAAGTAAAGGTAAACCTAACTAACTCTAAACCTACTCTCAGCCACATTCCAAGCCTAATCTATCTAGCCCTGCAAAAAAAAATAAAAATCGCTATACTTACCTATCTGCTCCGGTCCCAGACTGAGCCAAGTGACATCACTTCCCAGGCATTTCCCAGCCATTGACGGCACCGCTGAAGACCAGACTGGAGCAACTTCAGAATAGGTAAGTATAGCAGTTTTTACAGGGCAGGATAGATTAGGCTTAGAATGTGGCTGAGAGTAGGTTTAGTGTTCGTTAGATTTTACCTTTACTTCCACTTTAAAGTTGTTGTAAAGGCTTAAGGTATTTTACCTTCATTCTATGCATGTAGGTAAAAAAACCTTCTATGAGCTGCTCACCTCACAGCACCCCCTAATACTCCCTCTCGATCCAGCAAAGTGCACGAGAGCCTTGGCAGTCATGGACTCCCTCTCTTCATTGGCGGAAACAGCAGCAGGAGCCATTGGTTCCCATTGCTGTCAATCACAGCCAATGAGCCAAAGAGGAGACAGCAGGGGGGGGGGGGAGGCAGGGCAGAGCTACAGCTCTATGTGTCTTGTGGATGCATAGAGCAGAGCCCGGGAGCAAGCAAGCACCAGTTCCCCACATAGCAAGTGGCTTGCTATTGGGGGGCATTGGTCGGGGGGGGGGGTCAAGGAGTGCCGGTGGGGACCTGAGAAGAAGAGGATACAGTCTACAGACAGCAGGGCTGAAGAAAAAAGTAACACAAGGAGCCAAAAAGTTCAAGTGATAGGAGAAAAGAGAGTGACAGAGAGATGAGCTCATCACTGTTCTGCTTCTCTTTTACTATCCAGCCGCAAGTTGGGGTGGGTCCAGGATAATTTGGGCTCAGAGAAAAAGGGTTTAATGGTGCTGGACTTCAGACTGAGGACATCTAGCAGCAGGAAAAGTACTGCAGGGGAAAACTCTGGACTGAAGGTGAATATTGCAGCAAAAGCTGGTGCTGAGGGGTCCCATAGGGGTAGCTAAGATATTCAGAGGTAGTTTACTTTTTAATTTTGTGAAAAGGTGAACTTACCATTTAAGAACAACTTTAGTTTAAATGGAATACATTTTTTTTTTTTTAATGGACATTATGCTTTCAGAAAAAAGAAACACATACAGTACATAGCATGTACAAAGCATGAGAAATGTGTCACTTACACAGTAAGTTTTATACTGTAACAATGAGATGGAGTGGTCCTAAAGAAAAGACTTAGCTAGACTAAGGCATTTTGCAGCCGGCCGTCAAAACGTTCCTATCCTGAACGCAATTCTTCAGCGTTCAGGAGAGGGAGCTTAGGGAAGGTTGAACCTCCTCTAACCTCAGCAGCTCCTAAATGATCCTAAAAACCTATGTATGTGTACATGGACACATAGGCTTCTATGGAGTTGAGTTTAGGAGCTTTGGCAAAAAAACGCCAATAGCTCCTTAACTCATATTTAGGAGCTGCTAGTGTACATGGAGCCTAAGTGGTTCTCATCACGGATTATAGGAAAAAGGATGGTGTAGGGCTAGGGGAGGGAGGGGATAGGAGAAGAATAAAGGTTTCCTCACCAAGTCTTCCTCACCACCAAAGGAGGACAAAAGATAGGGAAGCAGGAAGAAAAAAAATTGATAAAAAAAGGGAAGGGAGGAAGGAAAGGGATATTTTTCCCTATGTCCACAGGCTGGGGGAAAAAAGTGTGTGGTAAATAAAACAATCTATTGTTCTGTATCTTCCAGAATTTTGCCATGTTATCGTTTTGTCTAGTGGTTCGTTTTTCAAAGATCGTGACTTGTGAGACCCCATGCCTGAACTTCCATGAAGGAGACAGTCTGGGTTTTCTACACACAAGCGATTACCGTTTCTACAGCTGAGAAATGTGCAAGCCTAGAGTAGCACCCTAATCCTAAAGTTGTGCTAGGTGGTAACTAGCCTGGCTAATTGGTAGTTGGATCAACTGATTTCTATCCTAAGCCTGAGTCTGGTGTGTAGTTCCTCTCTTTTGTCACTAAGTGGCATTGCTGCCTCTGGCATTAGGAGGATGGGTCACGATGAATACAGGTTATGAGTAAATATGTTGTCTCAGCCAATCAGCAGGAGTTTCTTTCGGCTGCTGAGCATGCTAGGATAGTCTATTTATTTGGAAGGAGTCATGTGATCAGGGTTCTTTGCCACCCGGGTGGCTGCCTGGGTGGACGTGTGTTGTATTGTATTGCTCCGGGTTGCTAGGCCAGAAGCCTGAGGCCTATGCCGGAAGCTCCTGGTTGCTAGGCCTGTCCAAGGCCTATCCAGCAATCCAAGCAGCAACAGTTAGTTAGGCTTCAAGTCGGAGGCCTAACCAAGTTGAGGAGGATCTGCCTGAGGGGAACCAGATTGGAGCCAGAGGTAAAGGAGAAGCAGTTGCCACAAAGGGACGACCGCTCCTGTTACCAGAGGCAGGTTTAGAAAGGATGGAGGTCTGAAGAAGTACCAGAGCAGCCTTTTTCACTAGCCATGGACAGTGGAGAAGGGGGAAAGCTTCAGTAGTCTCATCCAGGAACCCAGCAGGTGGCGTGGGTGCACCTTGAAGATAAGTACAGCGGGTAGCTGTGAGTCAAGCCAGGGATCCAGCAGGTAGCATGGGTGAATCTTGAGCAATCTACAGTGGGATACTGAGATGTGAGTGAATATCTACAGCGAGTTACTGTGAGTTATGTGTGCAGATCTACAGAGAATTATTGAGAGTGAAGAGTTGCTATAGGAGACAGCAGTTGCTACAAAATTACAGATTGCTGCATTCAGCTTAAAGGCCCTTCTTCTGTATTGCTGTCTGCCTACTTCCATTTTTGTCTGTGGAGTCTGCCAATTTTGCTATTGCATTTGCCTAAGGGTGTCCTGGCCCTAGCCCCCTCTCCCCCAGTTTTTGTTAAGAGACAATAATTCTCTCTTTGTAAATTTTAAAAGTGACTGGCATCCAATCATTCCAACTTGCACTACACCCACTATGCCTAATAACCTGCTCCCTGAGGAGGAATGTAAGCTCTCCCTGACTCTGGAGATCACCACTAGGCCTCTGGAGGTTGGGGACATTGCTACACTTATTTAATTTGGGAGTTGGTGCACTATTCAGGTTGTTTATTTAGAAGGGCTTCATCTTTATGAAAGGACCTACCTGTGACCATATGGGTCATTTGATAGACCATGATTCAAAACATTGTCACTTTCAGGCAATCCTACCAAATTTGTCTAAATGAGCCTTCTCTTTGGCAAACTCTGAAGTACAAGTGGGAGCGAATCAAGATTGCATGGGAGATTCTTGAAGGGACTAGATACCAGTGAAGAAGTACCCTGCATTTTCTGCCACTGCCAAAACCTTGGCAGATTTTTTGGCTGTGTTGGTCCACATCTGGTTCCCATCCTCTTCCTTCATGTTTCCACCCAATTCTCTATTTCATTTGAGAAAGTAAGATGAAAGGGTACATGTTCTCTGTGTGAGCAAGAGAGAGTACACCAGGGTAATGAGGCCTGGGCCTTCTGGTTTGTTCAGTAGGGCTCCCTCATACACCCCTTTGAGGGATCAAAGGGTGTATGAGAGGATAGATCAGTCCTGTCATGCATTTGCAAGAAATGTTTAATTTGGAGGTATTGAAAAGCATCTCAAGAGTTACATTTACCGGTATGTTCATCTTTGACAGTCTCAAATAGGATAACTCCCAAGTCAATCAGGAAATGGGTGGTTAGGTACAAACTGTGATTAAGCCAGGTACTGAATGCTTGTAGATTGGTATAGTCTGAGGGAAATATAGAATTTGTTAATAACGATAGTAAAGGGGTGTGTTAATTAATTTATGTTTGAATCTCAGGCTGTCCCAAAACCTTAGGGAATGTTTGGTGACAGGATGTCAAAGGCACGGGCACAAAGTTATGCTTCCACAGAGACCCACAAGGGGGTCCCCTTGGTGGACTGCCACTGCTCCAAATTGGCTGCTTGGTAGTACGTATGGATTAGGGGGAGGCCTAAGCCTCCCTGGAGTTTGGGTTTGTGTAAGATTGATTTATTTGTTCAAGGTAAAGTACCCTTCCAGACATATTGTAAGATTCAGGTATGTATTGCTCAAAGTCAATATGACAGAAGTGGAATAGGCAAGACTTGGGCATAGTAGAGAAATTTGGGTAACTATGTCATCTTCCCTGCCGTGATCCTAACTAACTAGGATATACTGTTCTTTTCCCAGGATGTCAGTAACAAAATCTAGAATAGTTTAAGATAGTTGGTCTGATAGAGAGTGTCATATGACAGAGTAAGATTAATACCTAAATAGGGCAGGGAGGTAGGGGCCCAGGTCAAGGCAAAGGCTTGCTCAAGAATATGCACCATTTTAAGGGGCAAGGAGACGTTTAGGGCCCCCTAAAATGGTGCATATTCTCGAGCAAGCCTTTGCCTTCTCCAGTTTTGCCAACTTTCTGGTCCAGGGACATGCAGTCATGGGAGGCATGAACATAAAAAAAAATGAAAACGATTGAGCTTTGAGGGTCATAGCTCGGCTACCTGGGGTCACAGAGACCCCAAATTTGGGTAGGTAGCTGAAGTTCTACCCCACCACTAGTCAAAATTTAGGGTTCCTATCACCCACGGTTCTGGAGATACAGGGCTCCTTGCGCAGCCTGTCAGAAGCTATATACAGAGCGGCCAGTTTAAATACAAGCTGGCACACTGTTTGCAGCAGACTGAGAGGATGAGCTCACAGTGACTCTGACTTCTTGTCCGAGGCACTGAGCTCAATGGACAGCTTGGAGCCTAGGCCCAATGGTTAAGTACCAATGTTCAAAGCAGTGTTTTGTCAATTAAAACCGACTAAAACATTTTAACCACTTCCACGCTGCCTACCGTATATTTAAGGCGGCAGTGTGGATGTGTCCCGCGAATCGCCGTAAATAAACGGCGATTATCGGAGTGGCAGCTAGGGGGCATGTGCACCCGCCGCACTCCAGAGGAGTGTGCCCATGGCTCGGGCGGACCCGATGTCCGCCGGCGAGACGCGATGAGCTGCCAGAGCCAAAGAGTGGGGAACCACCAATGTAAAAACGGCGGTTCCCCGCTCTGCCAGTGCAGGCATAGGAGATCTACTGATCCCTGTCACTGGGATCAGTTAGATCTCTTATGCCCAAGGTAGATGTCAGCCCTCTCCATGGCTGACAGCTTGGCGCTGGAGGGCTTCGTTCTAAGGCAAGTCTCTCATAATGTGCTAGTATGCAATGCATACTAGCACAATATAACATTGCCTTGCAGGGATTTTTTTTTTATTTAACCACCTGCCGTTTACTCCCACTTTAATACTGTAGAGAGTGTCAGAGGATATCAGCACTGTTCTCTATATTATTGTACTGTAAGTGCCGAAGTGCAGGGCACCATGGGTGATTCCCCCCTCCCCCCAAAGCCCATGAGGCTCTGCACGCACACAAAGTGCGTTGAATGATGCTGGCAATGTAACCTCGTACAGTAGTGAGTCTATGAGGGACAGCAAAAAACAGGAGGTGAGCATTGCAGCGAGAGCTGCTTTTTTATTTTTACAATTACTTGCTACCTTCAAAAAAATAGAATTGGGCAACATATTCATATCCTGTTAGTGCAATTAAAGTGCAGTTAATATGCAGTTCTAACCTGATTCCCTTTTGTGGTTCAAATCTACATATATTTGGTGTTACACAGCTATATACTTGTATAAGAACCGTCTTATATGCCAAAACATCTGTGATTTTGTTCATCATCAAGTCCTGCACCTCAACTTCAGACAGGCAGCAAAGCTAGGTCCAGTACTGTGTTCAGCAGCCTCCTTTTGCTGACCTTCCCTCTCAAGTCTGAGGCTGCATTCACACCTGAGTCGTGTCTTTGAGCTTTTTTCCGGCGCTTTGATCTGTGTTTTGTCGCACGACTTTGGCTTGTTTTTGTGCGTTGGAAGTATGCAGCATTTTTGGGCTTTGGTGTCTTTGTATTAGCCAATAGAGCATAGTATTATCTATTGCATCATTTGTTGCTAGGTCAGCTTTTTTAGCTTTTATTTCAGCTGAAAATCGCGCAAGCACGCGCGACAAAACGCGCAAAAATTACCAAATCCCGCATTTCCATTCATTTCTATGGGAATACAAACGCCCAAATCTGCCCGATTCGTGTGACAAAAATACCTCGGGAATTTGTTTGGCTTCAGGCGTTTTTGAGTGGAGATGTGAACTATCTCCATAGAGAATCATTGATATTTTCCCCTGCAGCGTTTTGTAGCTTCAGGCTTCAAGCTTATTCAAGCTACAAAACGCTCAGGTGTAAATGGGGACTAAGTGAGTCCTGCTGTGCAGAAGATTACAAAAAGCTGCTAAAAGATACAATCTTGGGTATTTATGCCAGGTGCCTTTTAATTAATTTTTAATACTTTTAATAAATACATATACGGTACTTTTTAGCATTACTCGAAAACATTTTTAATGAAACCATTGTAGATTTTTAAGCATTACAATGTATACATTTCATGTGGTAGTTTTAGATGCCAGATTACCCTCTCTGGAGTTTACTTTGCTCATGCACATTGATGTAATTTCAACTGTTCGCCACATGAGGGGGCAATTGTATAAGCCAGGATTATAGAATCATTCAAGATAAAGCATGCTTCAGTGATAGGACAATGCTCATTTTCATTATGAAACAAGTAAAAATATTCAAGATCTGTTGTGATAATACGAAACACAGAAGAAAAGCTCTGACATTTTTCAAAGCTATTATCACTTAGCCATCAACTGTATCTGAAATTATATTTTAGTTATTTAAAAACTATATGTTGCAGATTTTAATTCCAACCCGGGTTTCTTCATTGGTGCAAAAAAATTAAGAGTTGTGTATATGTGACAGGTACGGACTTGAGTGAAAAGAGCACAAACAGGAAAATTTCTTGTTGCTCATTATGACCAATCAGTTTCTAACAGCCATCTCTCAGTACAGAACTGAAAATGAAACAAGCATTCTGATTGGCTGCTGTGAGTAACAACAAACCTACTTGTTAATGTACTATAGTCTATTATTCAAATATACGTCCCATTCACACTATGCAGTGGGTTAAAGCAAAGAGTTACTGTGCCATATGGCGCACTGCAGCTTGTTTTTTATAATGGACTGGCGGAAAAGTCAGACTGCTGTGATCAGATTTTGATCTGACTTTCAGTATGATTATGTGTTAAAACTTGGATACTACGTGGATGGGGATTGCATATTCTATAGCGCCAAAATCGTGCTGGAATCGCACCAAAGTAGCACAGGACTCTTTTCCAAAATTACACTGTGCTGCATTGATGTGAACACACACCACTACGAAAAATGGGGTTGATTTACTAAAGGCAAATTGACCATGCACTACTGACTTCCATCATCCAATCACAAGTAAGCAAAAATGCTGTTTTTTTTTAATTTTCCTTGCATGTGATTGGGTATTCTTTGTAAAGTGAAACTTTCTGGAGCAACTGCACTTTGCAAAGTGCACAGTCGATTTGCCTTTAGTAAATAAACACAAATGTGATTTCTTTTGTGATGTGATTCTGTGCGGCTCAAGTCGCATCTGAAATTCCACTAGTGTGAACCAGCCCTAACAGTGCAATACAATGCGCAGCATGTAATCGCTTTCTTGTCAAAAACAGTAGGACAGCATAGGAATCAGGAAGTCAAAAGAAAATATCCAACTACAGTGTAATATCCATTTTAATAGTACAGTAGTTCTCAACCCCATCTCCTCACCTCTCTAAAATCGGAATAGGGGGTACGGCTAAAAGCAACACACTAAGCTTGCTGTGCCAAGCCATATTTAATGGGCTGAAGGTCCTTGACATCTCTACTGGTCAGTACTGGAGTGCAGCAGTATGCAATATGCAGCAAGCATGTGTGTTGTTTTCTGTTCCACTTTTTCCCTCTTCATTCCTCTCCACCCTCATCTCTTCTATCAACAACCTAGCAAACATCCTCATTGGTTGCCAAGATGCAGGCGGCTAGGACATACAGTGTAATTTGTTTTAATAATGTGGGTGTCCTGGCTGCACAGCGTCGTTGACTGCTAGGATGCAGGCAGCTAGACCACAAAGCGTGATCCATTTCCACGGACCAGACACCAGTACCATAACAACCAATGATGCTGTGCAACCAGCAACACTTGGAACCGCATGACACTAAGCCTAGCATAACCCTAAATATCCTGGCACACAACTTGAGACCACTGCATGATGTTCTGCTGTACACATACAGTATATGTAAAAGCTTGTACGTTATGAGTGCGATTATTGGAAAGGATCTCTGCTACTTGGACTATATTGTGTGTATATATATATATATATATATATATATATATATATATATATATACACAGTATCTCACAAAAAGTGAATACACCATACCTTGAATGCCAACATGTATTGTGACATACTGAAGCAGAGCATGATCCCCTCCCTTCAGAGAATGGGCCGCAGGGTAGTATTTCAACATGATAACGACCCCAAACACACCTCCAAGATGACCACTGCCTTGCTAAAGAAGCTGAGGGGAAAGGCGATGGATGGACTGGCCAAGCATGTCTCCAGACCTAAGCCCTATTGAGCATCTGTCAAACGGAAGGTGGAGGAGCGCAAGGTCTCCAACACCAACCAGCTCAGTGATGTGGTCATGGAGGAGTGGAAGAGGACTCCAACGGCAACCTGTGAAGCTCTGGTGAACTCCATGCCCAAGAGGGTTAAGGCAGTGCTGGAAACTAATGGTGGCCACACAAACTATTGACACTTTGGGCCCAATTTGGACATTTTCACTTAGGGGTGTACTCACTTTTGTTGCCAGCGGTGTAGACATTAATGGCTGTGTGTTGAGTTATTTTGAGGGGACAGCAAATTTACACTGTTATACAACATATGTGTTGTCACATAAAAAACTAGAATAAAATATTTACAAAAATGTGAGGGGTGTACTCACTTCTGTGAGATACTGTATATGTGTATATATATATACATATATATATATATATATATACACGCACACAGTCAGGTCCATATATATTGGGACATCGACAATTCTAATCTTTTTGGCTCTATACACCAGAGCAATGGATTTGAAATGAAACGGACAAGATGTGCTTTAACTGCAGACTTTCAACTTTAATTTGAGGGTAATTACATCCAAATCAGGTGAACGATGTAGGAATTACAACAGTTTGTATATGTGCCTCCCACTTTTTAAGGGACCAAAAGTAATGGGACAATTGGCTGCTCAGTTGTTCCATGGCCAGGTGTGTTTTATTCCCTCATTATCCCATTTACAAGGAGCAGATAAAAGGTCAAGAGTTAATTTCAAGTGTGCTATTTGCATTTGGAATCTGTTGCTGTCAACTCTCAATATGAGATCCAAAGAGCTGTCACTATCAGTGAAGTAAGCCATCATTAGGCTGAAAAAAACAAAACAACCCCATCAGAGAGATAGCAAAAACATTAGGTGTGGCCAAATCAACTGTTTGGAACATCCTTAAAAAGAAAGAACGCACTGGTGAGCTCAGCAACACCAAAAGACCCGTAAGCACACGGAAAACAACTGTGGTGGATGACCAAAGAATGCTTTCCGTGGTGAAGAAAACACCCTTCACAACAGTTGGCCAGATCAAGAACATTCTACAGGAGGTAGGTGTATGTGTGTCAAAGTTAACAATCAAGAGAAGACTTCACCAGAGTGAATACAGAGGGTTCACCACAAGATGTAAACCATTGGTGAGCCTCAAAAACAGGAAGGCCAGATTATAGTTTGCCAAACAGCATCTAAAAAAGCCTTCACAGTTATGGAACAACATCATATGGACAGATGAGACCAAGATCAACTTGTACCAGAGTGATGGGAAAAGAAGAGTATGGAGAAGGAAAGGAACTGCTCATGATCCAAAGCATACCACCTCATCAGTGAAGCATGGTGGTGGTAGTGTCATGGCGTGGGCATGTATAGCTGCCAATGGAACTGGTTCTCTTGTATTTATTGATGATGTGACTGCTGACAAAAGCAGCAGGATGAATTCTGAAGTGTTTCGGGCAATATTATCTGCTCATATTCAGCCAAATGCTTCAGAACTCATTGGATGGCGGATAGGGCGGGAAAAACAATGCAGATGACCTCTCCCGGGTCCACTGTATGGTTGGGACAGTTGCTCAACCTTGAGCAGGGGGGGGGGGGGGGACATGTGACGTTATGCGAGGCAAGGTGGTAGACGGACGCTATCTGTCACCTCGCATACGTTCAATTGAATTGGACTAAAGTGGAGTCTGGCCGGGTTTTCCCAGCCACCTTGGCAGGGCTGGTTCCGGACCGGATTTTCGGGTCCATTGGAGTCCAGTGTCAGGTTTAAATACCCTGAAGGGAAGCAAAGGCTTGCTCTGCCCTGGGATTTGGCTTATGGACTAAAGAAAAGGTTTGCACTAATTGCTGTTTTGTATATTTTTACTTGCAACCTTTTATCAATAAACCTGGTTGCAAGCCAGATTTTAAGAAACTGCTGTCTATGTTCTGTCTTCATCCCAGGGAAGCTGATCCCCACAAGAGCTAATCCCTCACATGTGGTGGATTCAGCGGGCAGTTTCCTAAACAGGAGATGTTAAAGGCCCTGCTACAAGCCACTGCGGCACAGCAAAAAACCAACCTCCAGGTTGCACAGGCCGTGGCAGCCCAGCGGGAAGAGAGTCATCAACAGCATGAGGTCCAGCAGGAGATAAACCGCCAGCTGATGGAGGCTCTGGTGAAATTAAAAAAGGGGTCTGCGCCTCCTGTGTCATTGGAACAAAAGTTGATATGTGCCAGTTACCACCTGCAAAAGATGACACCTGCGGATGATGTGGAGGCAGACCTCACCACTTTTGAGAGAGTCGATTTGCGGGAAGGATGGCAAAAAGGACAATGGTTGGGACTGTTAGCACCTTTTCTGACAGGTGAGCCCCAAAAGGCCTATTTTGATTTGGAACCCGATAAGGCCCTGGACTATGAGTCTCTAAAAGCAAAGATACTCGCACGTCTGGGGGTCACCATGGCCGTCCGGGTCCAACGGGTGCATCAGTGGACCTACTGCTTGGGCAAGCCTCCCCGCTCCAAAATGTTTGACCTGGCCCATCTGACGAGTAAGTGGTTGCAGCCAGAGACCTTTAGATTGTGGAGCGTGTGGTGATGGACCAGTACCAGCCTGCTCTCCCTGCTGCTCTGAGGAAGTGGGTCAGTCATGGGGACCCCAAAACTGCAACCCAACTGGTGGACCTTGTGGAGAGATACACGGCTGCTGAGGACTTACTAACCCCATCTGTGCCCCACTCCAATGTATCTAGGGTTGAAAAATCACCCGACTAATCCGGTAAGACTGTTCCAGGGTTCAGAGGCGTGGGGAAGAATGATAAGACTGCTGATACGGCTAATGAGACTATGGACTGCAGCCAAAGAAGCCAGGAAGGTCTTTGAGACCCTTGAGAGGACTGGGTATAGACCTCATACAGTGCTATCGATGCCATGCATTGGGTCCTATTGCTGCCAACTGTCCCCTGAATGATGAATCCATGCAATGTGATTATGCTATTATGAATAGATGCCTCTTTTTGCACAGGTCGTATGTACGGCATCCTGTTTAGGACGCATGGAGACACAAATGTGTGTAATTTCTATTGATGGAAAGCCAGTCACTGCACTGCCTGAAATGAAGGGGAGACTGTTGGTATGACCGAGGAAGGAGGAGACCCCCTTCCTTTTCCTGTAATGGCTGGGGAACAGGAGGAGATGGAAACCAGCTCCCAGATAGAGGTTATTGAACAGGAAAACATCTCTGACTTTAGCAGTGAGAGTGGACAGAATGTGATACCTAACTTAGAGGTCAGGAGAGAGGATTTTTGTACGTAACAACTACAGGATGTCACACTCACTAGAGCCAGAGAGAACATTAAGATGATGGATGGGGAACCTGTGGAATCCAATTAGGAGGTGTCTTTCCCATACATGGCTCTTAAAAACAATTTGCTGTATCAGGTGGTAAAACACGGTGAGGACGAAGTTGAGCAGCTAGTGGTTCCCAAACCCTATCTCAGGATGGTGCTAGACTTAGCCCATGGTCATATAATGGGGGACATCTGGGTATAGAGAAGACCAAGGAGAGAATAACCCCAGAGATTCTTCTGGCCGGGTTGTATGCAGATATCAGAGCATATTGCGAGCCATGCCCCGAGTGTCAACTCTCTGTACCGTCGCCCCATTTTCGTAGTCCGTTTGTCCCACTAGTGGTGTCAAAATATGCAAGTGTTTGGCACTCACCTTCACCTATATAATACATGAAATCTATAATATATTAGACCACAGTAAAACATGAGTCATAAATGCATTAAAAAACGTAGTGGCATGTGCTGAATTGTGATTCAGCAGAAAGAGTCCATCAACTGTGCTCAAAAAGTGCTTGAGTGCATAGGGGTCCTTCTTATTTTCAAAATGCAAGTGCTCCATCACAAAAGTGTGACAGGGGTTCACACTCACCAAATATAAATGGGCCCAAAAAAACATCACTGTAAGGCATTCATACATCTGCCAGAGGTGGTGCCAGTAATCATCTCCCAGAGAGGAATAGCTCAAGGGAACAAAATAACAGATCCTTCATAGCCCAAGATTATTTGTTTATTAAAATCAAACAGTGATTTATAAACAGCTTACAAATGCCCACTCACTTGTCCCTATGCTGATATGCCAGCACCAACAGATCCAGCGTGTGTGAATGAGACCAGCTCGTTCCCATGCTGCGTGCGTTCCACCGCTCAGAATAGCGGGACCAGAGGGGCTGGATGTGACGTCAGAGATAGGCGTGGCTTCAATGCATTTCACACACACTGGATCTATTGGTGCTGGCATATCAGCACAATGACAAGTGAGTGGGCATTTGTAAGCATTTTTGACACTTTTTTGGGACCAATGACATTTATTCAGCGATCAGAAATTTAAATGTCCACTGATTACTGTATAAATGTCATTGGCAGTGAAGGGGTTAACCTGCAGGGGGCGATCTAGGTGTTAACTGTGTTCCCTATGTGTGTTCTAACTGTTGGGGGGCTGGGCTACCATGGGCATGAGAGATCTAACTGATCCCAGTGACAGGGATCAGTAGATCTCTTATGCCCCCATTGAAAGAGCCGGGAACCTCCGTGTTTACATCGGCGGTTCCCAGTTCTTTCACTCTGGCCGCTCATCGCGGCTCACCGGCGGACATCGGGTCCACCCGAGCCGTGGGAACACTCCTCCGGAGTGTGTCAGGCACGAGAGCGCGCCGCCGGGGGCACGAGCTCGCCCCCTAGCTGCGCCTGCACGAATCGCCGCCTATTTACGACGATTCGCGCTAAGCGTCCACACTGCCGCCGTAAATATACAGCACGCAGTGTGGAACCGGTTAATGCATTTATGACTCATGTTTTACTGTGGTCTAATATATTATAGATTTAATTTATTATAAAGGTGAAGGTGAGCGCCAAACACGTCCATATTTGACACCACTTTATGCTCCAGGCTCCCACTTGAAGGGAAGTGGGCTGCACAACTATTGAGTTAAAATTATTTCACCTGCACTAATACTACCTTACAGGGCGCCATAATCTGTTATTTATTGTTTTAAAGCTTGTCCCACTACCCATAATTGAAGTGCCTTTTGAGAGAATTGGCATGGATCTGGTGGGGCCAGTTATAAAGTCTGCCCGAAGCCACCAGCACATTCTGGTAATACTCGGTTATGCAACACGCCATACCCTTACGGAATACCTAAAACTATCGCCAAGGAATTGGTCCAGGTATTTAGTCGTGTGGCGATCCCAAAAGACGTCTTAATGGATCAAGGCACCCAGTTTATGTCCAGAGTTACTAAGGAACTGTGCAAGTTATACAAAATCTCCCATCTCCGTACCTCTGTCCACCACCCCCAAACTGATGGACTTGGTGAGAGATTTAATAAAACCCTCAAAAGTATGCTGAAGAAGGTGGTTGACAAAGATGGGGGAAATTGGGATTTTTTGCTGCCATATTTCATGTTTGCCATACGAGAGGTTCCGTAGGCATCTACAGGTTATTCCCTATTTGAACTCTTGTATGCTAAACACCCCAGGGGACTGTTAGATGTCACAAAAGAGACATGGGAGGGAGAGGCCAATCCATATAGAAGTGTCATAGAGCACATCTCCTTGATGCAGGATCGAATCACAGCTGTCCTACCCCTTGCACAGGAACATATGGAGCAAGCCCAGGAAGCCCAAAGGAGGGTTTATAATCGGGGTGCCAAGACCCAGACTTTCAAGCCCGGGGACAGCGTGCTGGTACTAGTCACCACTGTTGAAAGTAAATTCCTTGCAAAGTGGCAGGGCACCTTTGAAATTATGGAACGAGTAGGGGAGGTAAACTACAAGTTTTACCAGCCAGGGAAACGGAAACCGGAACAAATATATCATATTAATCTCCTGAAACCGTGGAAGGACAGAGAGACTTTATTGGCCGAGCCAACTCCTCAACAGGACAGGGTACCAATGATACCTGACGTCCCCCCCATAGCTGCATCCTTGTCAGTGGCGCAACAAAATGACGTTAAAGAGTTTGTGAGTAAAAATAGAATATGCAAATTATATGGATTCAGTCCATGTCAATAGAATCCCTTGGAAAAGTGTCTAATCCAAATCACCAAAATCCAAAGTGCCGATAAACAAATTCCAGTGCTCCACCACACGTGAGTATATAG
The DNA here is from genome assembly GCA_018402905.1 of Glandirana rugosa. Classification (NCBI taxonomy): domain Eukaryota; kingdom Metazoa; phylum Chordata; class Amphibia; order Anura; family Ranidae; genus Glandirana; species Glandirana rugosa. The sequence goes on from BLSH010417220.1 coordinate 645,859, forward strand.
ATGTATGCTCACCAAATATACTTAGCCAAGAAGTGACCACATCACCTAGATCACTATAAGATCTTGAATCTCCAATGATATTGTAACAACCGATCCTTTGTATCCCTCCTCCTTTATTTTGGTAGACAAAACCAGCCTGTCAGTAGTAAGGATCCAGCTCGATTCCCCAATGAGGTAGTTGGTATATTTGTATGCCTATGGGCTCAGAAAGCACTGTCCTCTCCTCGTATTGCTCCGTACACTGCGCCTCAAGCCTTGCTTTTAATGCATTTTGAACTTCCGTTCGTCTTCAGGAAATGAAGCCGATGCCGTGTTTTCGGAGCCTAATATACCTCCCATCTCTCCACTCATGGTGCCCTAATTTGCACATGGGAATAGTTAAAGACTCCAGCTGCATCCCTCTACCGTTACAAAACAATTACTTAAAACCACTATAACACATGTAAATTAAAAACAATCAACATCCCAAATCCATTTCCTTCTAGGATTTTCTATATACATATGTTTTTTATTTCCTATGTAATACAATTATAACTTTGTATCCCCATCCTCTTATGGATAATTTATAACGTATTAGGACCTAACTTTACAAGCTCTATTACTTAAGTACACCCTCTCTCTCACTCTCTGACTTCCTAATCATAAGCTCCATCTACTGGTGGTTTCATAAACACTTGCCATAGGATTTGTTTAAATATTCCTCTTCCTATTTATTAGACCTAATATAGGGTACTAATTTCTCAATATAGTTCGTTAGAGATGTGAAATGTTAAAATATTGTTCCAAAATGTAAAATTGTGTCCTAGATCCTTGTTTGATTGACAAATTATTCCTCCAAATTATTGATTTTTCATTTATTTAAAATGTATTTATTAAGAATTAACTACAACTACTAAAATAATTCATTCATAATTATAGCATACTAGGCTCACGTTATTGTTAATTATTCCATTTTATAACTAATTACTTATATAATTCCTCTATCGTCTTCAAGCCATCCACTTAATCATCCATTACTTGATGTTAAAATGCAGCAGAAAAGTTATTTCACTCATATATATGGTCTAAGGAAATTAGTAGTTATTTATGAAGCAATTTATATCCAGGTCTATATTTAATCTGAATGGTGTGCCCGAATTTATTTCCAAAACCCATCTTGTTTCAAGCTGTGTGACCTGAGTCACCATGTCACTTCCCCTTCAATGTGACACTACCTTATCAATCCCACAAAAATCCAACAATGATGGATCCCTATTGTGATATAATCTAAAGTGATTTGAAACACTGCTGTCAGAATCCCTTTCTTATATTACTAATGTGTTCATTTATTCTTTTGTATAACATTCTGGTGGTTCTACCTACATAATTCAAGTCACATGGGCAAGTCAACATGTATACAACATAACGGGTGTTGCAAGACACTACTAAAAAGTTGAAATTTAAACTTGAAGAATGGATAAAAAAGGTAAGGAAAAATAACATTTTGGACAAGAAAGAAGCAAAATATCTGAATTTAAGAGCCCCAAAAATACCGGAGGTCTACCAACTACCAAAAATGCATAAGAACAAAGTGTCACCTCCAGGTAAACCAATCGTGAGCGGGATCAATTCTTTATACTCACGGGTTGGAGAATACATTGAGACATTTCTACAACCGCTGTCAGCGAAAAGGAAAGCATTTTTGAAAGATGAGAAAGCCTTAAAGTGGATTAAGGACATCTCCATTAATGACTCCACTCTGTTGGTTACAGCAGATGTGGAGTCCTTGTATACTAATATCAAGCAAAAGGATGCCATAGATGCAGTTAATTGGACTCTACACAATAAGACCGACCTTAAACAGTCGCAAATACAATTCCTGATTGAAGGACTTAACATGGCAATGTCCAATAATTATTTTTGGTATGGGGGAAAATTCTTTAATCAGACGAAGGGAGTAGCAATGGGGGCAAGGTATGCCCCCAGTGTCGACAATATACTTTTAAACAAATGGGAAGAGGAAGAGATCGAACCTGGTAAATGGCCTCAATTAAAATTTTACCATAGATTTATTGATATTATTTTCATTTGGTAAGGCTCAGTAAATGAATTGGAATTCTTCATGAAACATTTAAACAACAACAGATATGATATTAAATTAACATACAACTGGAGCCTCACACAGGTACAATAACTAGATTTAAAAATACAGGGTGGGCCATTTATATGGATACACCTTAATAAAATGGGAATGGTTGGTGATATTAACTTCCTGTTTGTGGCACATTAGTATATGTGAGGGGGGAAACTTTTCAAGATGAGTGGTGACCATGGCGGCCATTTTGAAGTCGGCCATTTTGAATCTAACTTTTGTTTTTTTCAATAGGAAGAGGGTCATGTGACACATCAAACTTATTGGGAATTTCACAAGAAAAACAATGGTGTGCTTGGTTTTAACGTAACTTTATTCTTTCATGAGTTATTTACAAGTTTCTGACCACTTATAAAATGTGTTCAATGTGCTGCCCATTGTGTTGGATTGTCAATGCAACCCTCTTCTCCCACTCTTCACACACTGATAGCAACACCCAGATCGGCGCACTGAATTTGCAAAATGGGCAAAACAAAAATTGGAACAGGACCCTCAGTTTACGCAGAAGATTTTGTATATAAAGAAAACCCCGGATTGATCACCAGAACTCATTTCAAAGAGGTGGACAGAAATTGGTATGTCTCAACTAAAAGCTGCCACCACCCAGGATGGATTAAAGCAGTCCCTAAGGGACAGTTTACACGAATAAGGAGAAATTGTGATAAGGATGCTGATTACTGGAGACAATCTGAGATATTGGTACAGAGATTTTTGTAGAAGGGGTATAAGAACTGTGAGATCCAAAAAGTGAAAGAAGAAGTCTCCAAGGTCACAAGAGACCACCTATTGGAATTTGGAAGACAGAACCCCCAACCAAAGAAACAACAATTTGGAAACAGCTTTCATAACCGGGTTCAATCTGCATTATAGGCAGGTAGAGAAATCCTTTAGGACATTTTGGCCATTACTACTTAAAGATAACACACTTAAGAAGATCCTTCCAAGTAAACCTAAATTTATATATAAGAAAGCCCCTGGTTTGAAAGGGATGATAGCCAAGAATATTGTAGACCCCCCCCCCCCCCTCCAAAAGAAAAAAACATTTCTGGACACCATAGGATTTTACAGATGTGGTAAGTGTAGGTCCTGTAAGACCTCAAAAATAGGAAAGAGGAACATCAAGTCTTTCCAGGCTAGCAATGGCAAAGAATATAACATTGAAAAGTTTGTGTCTTGCAACACCCATTATTATTGAATTATGTAGGTAGAACCACCAGAAAGTTATACAAAAGAATAAATGAACACATTAGTAATATAAGAAAGGGATTCCGATGGCATAGGGTTTCAAATCACTTTAGATTATATCACAATAGGGATCCATTATTGTTGGATTTTTGTGGGATTGATAAGGTAGTGTCACACTGGAGGGGAAGTGACATGGTGACTCAGGTCACACAGCTTGAAACAAGATGGGTTTTGGAAATAAATTCAGGCACACCATTCGGATTAAATTATAGATGTGGATATAAATTGCTTCATAAATAACTACTAATTTCCTTAGACCATATATATGAGTGAAATAACCTTTCTGCTGCATATTAACATCAAGTAATGGATGATTAAGTGGATGGCTTGAAGACGATGGAGGAATTATATAAGTAATTAGTTATAAAATGGAATAATTAACAATAACTTAGACCTAGTATGCTATAATTATGAAATAATTATTTTAGTAGTTGTAGTTAATGCTTAATAAATATATTTTAAATAAATGAAAGATCAATAATTTGGAGGAATAATTTGTAAATCAAACAAGGATCTAGGACACACTTTTACATTTTGGAACAATATTTTAACATTTCACATTTCTAACGAACTATATTGAGAAATTAGTACCCTATATTAGGTCTAATAAGTAGGAAGGGGGATATATTAAACAAATCCTATGACAAGTGTTAATAGTTTATGAAACCACCAGTAGATGGAGCTAACGATTAGGAAGTCCGAGAGAGGGATGGTGTACTTAGGTAATAGAGCTTGTAAAGTTAGGTCCTAATAAATTATACATTATCCATAAGGGGATGGGGATACAAGGTGATAATTGTATTACATAGGGGGAAAAAAAATATGTATATAGAAAATCCTAGAAGGAAATGGATTTGGGGATGCTGATTGTTTTTAATTTACATGTGTTATAGTGGTTTTAAGTAATTGTTTTGTAACGGTAGAGGGATGCAGCTGCAATCTCCTTTATTTAACCAAAGAACTGGTTGTATAGTTCTAATCAATTTGGCGTATTACGGACATTATGTATGTCAGCGTTTAACTATTCCCATACGCAAATTAGGGCACCATGAGTGGAGAGATGGGAGGTATATTTGGCTCCAAAAACGCGACATCGGCTTCATTTCCTGAAGATGAACGGATGTTCAAAATGCATTGAAAGCGAGGCTTGAGGCGCCGTGTACGGAGCAATACGAGGAGAGGACAGTGCTTTCTGAACCCATAGGCATACAACTATACCAACTACCTCATTGGGGAATCGAGCTGGATCCTTACTACTGACAGGCTGGTTTTGTCTACCAAAATAGAGGAGGAGGGATACGAAGGATCGGTTGTTACAATATCATTGGAGTTTCAAGATCTTACAGTGATCTAGGTGATGTGGTCACTTCTTGGCTAAGTATATTTGGTGAGCATACATCTATATACTCACGTGTGGTGGAGCACTGGAATTTGTTTATCGGCACTTTGGATTTTGGTGATTGGATTAGACACTTTTCCAAGGGATTCCATTGACATGGACTGGATCCATATAATTTGCTTATTTTATTTCTTCTAATGAACTTGAGAATATTATCTATCAGTAATTAACATAGGGATTTATATTAGATCACAGTTCTATTATCAATATTTATTATCATTTTGTACTATATTTATGGTATTTCTTCATTCAGTATTTTTGAATTTCATCACATATTAGTATTTTGTATTCCAATTAGAATAAGGGTCAGCGCCCTAAGATTATTATATACTCTTTAAAGCATTTTGCGGATTAGGTGCAGCAACCTGATAGTATTTTACCCAGCAAGTGGCGCTTCTTCTCTATCTTTTACTAGTAAAAATAGAGACTTTTTCTCCGCTTTACCCGAACTGACCTCAGTCATCCAGCATGACAGAACGGAACCGTGTGTTCGCATAAATGTGAAGCTTTATAGAGTGCCTGAGGCTAGGCGCAAGGCAGTGGCGAAAGAAATCAAAACCAAGTTAGAGTTGGACGTGATAGAGGAGTCCCACAGTGACTGGTCGAGCCCCGTAGTGCTGGTCCCGAAGCCCAATGGTACTATCAGGTTCTGTAATGACTTTAGGAAGTTGAATAGTGTGTCCAAGTTTGATGCATGCCCCATGCCTCGGGTTGACAAACTTATAGACCGGTTGGGAGGTGCCCAGTACATAACAACCCTAGACCTAACTAAGGGCTATTGGCAGATACCCCTAACAGAGTCAGCAAAGGTGAAGACTGCCTTTTCTACCTCTGAAGGGTCGTTTCAGTATAAGCATATGCCGTTTGCTTTACTCGGTGCCCTTGCATCATTCCAGAAAATGATGAACAAAACAGTAAGACCATATCACCTCTATGCAGCCGCCTATTTGGATGATGTTGTCGTCCACAGCCCCGATTGGGAATCTCATTTGCCCCAGGTACAAGCAGTTGTGTATTCCCTTCGGAGAGCAGGACTCGCGGCTAACCCAAAGAATTGTGCCATAGGCTTATAGGAGGCCAAATACCTTGGCCACATTATTGGTTGGGGACTAGTTAAGACATAGACCAATAAAATTGAGGCAATCCAAAAATGGCCCCAGCCGCTAACTAAAAAGCAAGTGGGTGCCTTCCTGGGGATCATTGGGTACTACAGGCGGTTCATACCCGAATCTGCCACCATTGCTATCCCTCTAACAGATTTGACAAGAGGTAGAGGGTTGGTCATGGTGAAGTGGAATCCTGAGGCCGAAAAGGCATTCCAAAGGTTGAAGCAAGCCCTTTGTGCACAACTGAAGCTTGTGACCCCAGATTTCTCAAGGGAGTTTGTCGTGCAGACCGACGCCTCTGATGTGGAACTAGGGGCTGTACTTTCCCAGATCAAAGACAGAGAGGGGCACCCGATTGTCTACCTGAGCAGAAAACTGAACAGGCATGAGAGAAATTATGCCATTGTCGAAAAGAGTGCTTAGCTATCAAATGTGCCTTAGAGAGCCTGAAATATTATCTCTTGGGCAGATCCCTTTAGGCTAGTCACCGACCATCCCCCTCTGAAGTGGATGTGTGACAGCAGGGAAAAAACGGTCGGGTGACAAGGTGGTTCCTGGCTCTACAGCCGTTCAAGTTCACAGTGGAGCACAGGGCAGGAAATGCAGATGCCCTTTCCGGACTGGATTTTCGTGTCCACTGGAGTCCAGTGTCAGGTGTGGTTTAAATAACCTGAAGGGAAGCAAAGGTTTGCTCTGCCCTGGGACTCTGAGAGTGATCAGCCAGAGAAAGCGGACACATGGTGCTTTGGCTTATGGACTAAAGAAAAGGTTTGCACTAACTTTATTTTGTGGGTGTCTGGAACAAGCCCTACACCGCTCAGTAAGGAATGCTGATGTTTAGGATTTAGGCAAGGATTTATCTTTGCTGTTTTGAACTGTCTTCATCCCAGGGAAGCTGATCCCCACAAGAGCTAATCCCTCAAAATATATACACACAGGCACCCACACACCTGTTTAGGCTCTTCATTTTCCACCAGCTGTAATATCTGTGCTTCCAGCGACTGAATAAGTAGATCTTTCTCGTCAAGCTTTCTTCGCAATGTTTGGATTTTTGCAGAATCTGCTTCATGCATTTCATGGCCTTTCTGACTTCCAGAGATTCCTTTATAATAATTCTGTTGAGAAACGTATATCATAAAGAAAATGACTATGATTACCAGTTTTATTCTGTTCCACAACCAATATATTCCAAACACAGATTTGAAACACAAGTACAAGAACATGGGGGGGGGGGGGGGGGGAGGTGGGCCTATGTCTGGGCACTTACTTTCACTAAGTCCTTATGTAGGTAATATAGGCACACTCGTGGGTGTGAGTGGGAATAGCTAGTGTGAATTAGACGAAGATGTTGCCAAAATTCACTATTGCATGCCACTTTCATAAATAGGAGCTGAGGAGTGACATACAAGTCAGCAGGGGAGGCAGGTATTCACATATCCAGAAGTGTGTGAATATCTGTAGTGGCTAGGGAGCAGTGAAGGAGCAGGGCTTTAAACACAGTACTGTACATTGGAAAGGTAAGTACAAATTCACTGCTTTACAGGGCCTGTTTTTTTTTTAATCAATGTCCCTGTAATGATAATATTAAAATTAGTTATAATTAGATCCCTTTTTCTTTATGTCTTAAATGCAAATTCCACCTTGTGTGAAAAAAAAAGGAGGAAGAAGAAAGAAGAAGGAAAAAAGAAAGGGGGAGAAGAAGAAGAAATTCACCCATATTGCAAAAATAATTTTTTGCATTTATTTTTAATGTTTTTAATTGGAGTATGAAAAGCATTGCAACCATGATCAGTGCACCACGTATGCAATGCACTATTCTTCCAATCCCAGGTCTGTACAGAGGCATGAATCTTTGGTTATGACGTTGGAGGATGTAACCAATGGACTACAAGTTTGGTAACATCTCTATTGAGAGCTATGAGTAGCTCTGCCACAGTCTTCCCTTGAATGAATGACATGGTTGTGAAGGTGAAAACATGACAAATGAAAAAAAAAAATAGAGAATGCTCTGGGGAGAAGAGCCCTGTAATTCAGTCTCTTCTTCTGCCCACCCAAATTCTAACATTACAGCCTGAAAAGGCTGTATACATGCCACAGCCACTGTGCTTTGCTTAGTGGCTGCGGCATATTTAACTTGGGACTGCCTATAAAATTCGCCCATTTGAAGCTTGCATTTGCAGTGCAGCCCCCTCAATGTAAAATTACCTTTCGGCAATTTAAAAAGAACAAAACAAATGCAGCATCAGGAAGCATCGGGCACTGTTATCCACTGTGATTCACCACAGATCGCTTTTCAGAGGGCAGTAAGCTTACTGCCTGCCTGAAAAAAACCCTCTGGTAAGTAGGGGCTGCAGTATATACCATGACTCTCCCTAAATATGGGTGTAATATGAAACATTGGGCATAAAGGTGGAATTAGCCTTTAAATATAAAAATGACTAAAACTGTGAAAGCAAATAAAACATATCAATAAGCTTTTTCATGTCTAGCAGATGTAAAGCGTAAACCAGCTTACCGGATCATCGATGAATAACTAACAATAATGATTATTTTATATTACAAGAATTGAAAAAATGGCGGTGAAGCTGACTTGTAAAGTAACACCGGCAATCTTCTATGTTACACACTGTACATATGCTCACCTCATAGCTTGATCTCATTACAGCAAGAGCGTCTGCCAGCTGTTGCTGGAAACTTTTTCTAAGGGTGAAGAGTTTCTGTAAAGGAACAAATGGAAATCACAGGTTAAATTATAATAAATATTAGGATTTTTATTCTAGCTTTAACATCCTTTTCTTGAAGTACATCACAGAACACAGGGTACTTCACATTCATGACTACACGGGTTAAAGTGGTTGTAAAGGCTGAAGGTTTTTTTACCTTCATGCGTGCTATGCATGAAGGTAAAAAACCTGTGAGCTGCACCCCCCACAACCCCCCTAATGCTCACCTGAGCCCCCTATCGATCCAGCGATGTGCACAAGAGACTCGGTTGTCCCAGGACTCCTTCTCCTCACTGGCTGAGACAGCAGCTGGAGCCACTGGCTCTTACTGCTGTTAATCACAGCCAGTGAACCAATGAGGAAAAAGCGGGGAGTGGGGCCGAGCTGCGGCTCTATGTGTCTTATGGATGCATAGAGCAGGACTCGGGAGCGAGCATGCACTAGTGCCCACCTAGCAAGCCTCTTGCTATTGGGGGCACTGGTCAAGGGGGAGGAGCCAGGAGTTCTCGTGGGGGGACCCAAAAACAGGAGGATTAGCCCTGCTCTGTGCAAAACCATTACATAGAGCAGGTAAGTATAACATGTTTGTTTATTTTGCATCAGAAAAGATGCAGCCGGCTTCTTTCACCATTCAACCACCACACACACGCTACAGCTGTGTTTAGGAGTCCAGACTTTGTGAACTTGAGATTGTATACAGATCGTATATGTATGGGACTAATAGGATCCAATCAGCGCAGCCAACAGATAACTTGGAGTAGCCTGGATGTGCGGACCTTACTTAGATCCTTACCAGCTGGTAATATCTAGACAAATGGTGCTTGTTGTGTTCATGGTGGGAAATGTCCAAATGTAACTGATAATCTATCCATTACACCTTCATTGACTATCCCCTCTTCTAAACGGAGCATACTATCCCCCTGTCCATGAGACCTACTAATCCAACACATCCCTGGCTGCGCTGATTGGATCTTATTAGTCCCATACATATACGATCTGTATACAATCTCAATGTGATAATTTCACCATGTCTGGACTCTGGATTCCTAAACACAGCTGTAGAGTGTGTGTGTGCTGAATGTGAGGTGGTTGAATGGTGTATGAAGCTGGCTGCATCTTTTCTGGTCTGACAACGTTGTCAATTTTAATTGTGTATTGCATCTATGGTGATGGTTTTTAGCTATCGGCTATTTTACGATTACTATTTTTCAATAAAAGTTTAAATTTTTATGGCATCTTTGTCCCCAAGGGCTCTTTCTGTGATTCTTCACAAGTGTTTAGTTATGATGGTTTAGCCTATGGGATCCAGTATTTGGATGAGCCGATATTTGGGAGATAAAACATTGGAATAACGTCACCCCAATATAAATATTTAAAAATTGATCTCTGCGGGTGGCTGGTTTTTATACTGTTTTTTTCCGCACAAAGAAACAACCTTAGATTATTTAAAAAACAAAGAGAACCGAGGCCTCAATACAACCTTATCCAGGTGAAGAATCTGGAAGAGTTTCCTGGAAGAGTTTCCTTGCAGGAAAGCGCAGCCAACTGAGACACTCTGCAATGGCAACCAAAAAGACAACCTTGTACGTAAGGAGCAACTTGTAAATCGTTTGGAGAGTCTCAAAAGAAGACATTTGCAAAACAGAAAAGAACCAATTAAGGTCCCAAGGACACAAAGGGCTGGGGGGGGGGGGGGGTACATAGGTGGAAAAATCCACATAACACCCTGCAGAAAGGCTTTTGCCAAGGAATGAGACATGATAGGCCTTTGAAACAGGTCCAAGGTCTGTCCATTGAGGGTACTTGTAGCTAGAGACATCCCCACACCAGACTGGAGAAAGTCCAAAATACACCCCACAACATATGGTCAGGGATGAAACTCACAAGCCTGAATACAAGCAAAATGTACGATGGTACACGTTCCTGGTGGTTCACTTTCTTGCCTTGAGGAGGGAAAAGATAACTCCCTTCTCCCTCAGGACATGAGATTCAATAACCAGCAAAGATAAAGCAGGATGGAAGATCAAACCCTGTGACACCAAATCTTCCTGATATAGAAGAGCTCACATCTTGTCTGCCAAAAATGTACAATGTCTGCGTACCACATTTTTCTTGGCCAAGCAGGTATGATCAGAATCACCGGGGTGCCTTCCACCTAAATCCTGTACAACAGGTGAGGAAAAGGTTTTAGTGGAGGGGAAGGCATAGATCAGGGAAAACTGATCCCAAGAAGACTTCTTTCTCCTCCTTGGTGGTTCTGTCATTGCATTGTCTGACTAAACTCTAACAGGGAGACCTCAAAGGCAGACAGACCATTGTAGGAGAGCCAGTTGTACTTCCCAAAGCTCCAGAATGATTATCGTCAATTTCCGCTTCTCTTATGACAACGGTCCCAGAACTGAAAGGTTTTCCAGAACATCTCCCCAGCCCAACAGGCTGGTATCTGCCATTGATACCTTTAAATTCATCAGAAGGAAGGCTCTTCTGGCATCTAGCATCTGCTGGAACTCCGCCATTTCAATGCCGACCTGTTCTTGAGAATCAGAAGCTTTGGTAGATCCAAGGGCTTCAGCCTCCTAGCACTTGTCCCAAATTGACAGGATATAGAGTAGAAGAGCTATGCTATAGAATTAAACTATTTAAATATTTGCCAGCACACCACGGATCTTCAAAATGATCTTCATCACATGCCCGACAAAGGAGTCCTGCGTGACTCCGAAACATTGCAATATGAAAATACGTGGTGTGCTGGCAAATATTTATACCATGTTATGTAAGATCCAGTCTCCAGCTGAAGGTTGCTGCAGCACCCAGTATCCTAGAACCTTATCCAGGAATGTGTGCATTGGGAATATGGATTGTTATCTGGAATGAAACTGTGAATCTGTTCATATACCTGACATCTGTTTGTGGCTACTGTAGATTTTGTGTGAACCAATAAATATGTTGTTTTTTATTTCATCAACACCAGTGTGACACCTCATTTAAAGTCCCAATGGCAAAAATTCCTGTATTTGTATGTTTAATAGAGATGGAGGTGCGCCACGGGGTACAACAGGTCGCACTTTATTGTTCCCCATGCAGACATGAATCAGGGGATTTTCCAGGGACTACACCTGGAATCGAAGAGACATGTAATTCTCCTCTGGATATAACTCAAAAACACCCCTGCCAAAAACTTTATATTCAAAAATTAAAACTTAGCTGCTATATCCTAACACCAAAATAACCTTGTCTATCTGTACACATATACATTCCTATACCAGAACTCCATGACCCCTTATTTGCCAGTGGGCCATTATGCGCTTGTATTCCCTAAAGGGAAAACCATCCAGGAGAACCCTTGAGCACATAAAACATGGGGGGGGGGGTGAAGGGGGGGAGCAGTGAACCAACAGCTTGTAATCTCTGGACACCATGCTGCAGAACCGGTCATCTGTGACCTCCTAAAAGGTGAGTGGGGCAAGCCCCTTCACTCCAACCCCTTATCCATGGAGTCTTTAAAGACCAGGACTTCATCCACTGAAAAAGACCATTAGAAATGGTTGGGTAAACAGTTGAAGTCCCACTTCTTGTAGAATTCCTCCTCCATAGGGTACTGATAAGCAAAATACTTTTACAGTAAAAACACCTTCTCTGAATGAGCCCAATCAGCATACATTACTTCCACCAGGACCCAGCTCCAATAACTTTGGGAGAAACAGACTCTGAAAGAGGCAACCTTAAGTTAATTTGAATCACGTTGGCAAAGTCCATTGTGGTCTTCTGTGTCTGAAACGGCCTTATCCTCAGAGGACTCATCTACAGAGGCATCCCTCTCCTCAACAGCTTCTTCCTCTTCATTCTTTTGTTACAAACCAGTGATGAACCCTGAGAGCCGATTATGCAAACCAAAAATGGCTACTGAAAATTCCACCGACACAAAGAAACTAGAGGATTGTGCCCCTGAAACACCTGAAGGAGGCAGCATAACTCAAGCAGTTATGAATATGAGGTACCCTGTGTCCTGTAATGTACATTTAAGACAGGAAAACACAAATAATTGCCATTTTTCCAGGTAATATGACGGGTATAAAAAGGGAAGTGATATTTGACTAGAGTTTTTCTTTTGAGGGGAACTCATGTAAAAACCTAAACATATAGTTTTATTCCGCACATACCATGCAAAATATTTAACCTCAATCTGCATTAGCACTTGAGGTTGAAGGGAGGTTTCTTGCTAATAAGTGGGTATTATACTTTGATTGTCAGTTTCTCTTTGCACCGTTAACCACTTGCCAATCATACACTGTACATTTACTGCGACAGTGCAGGCCAGCGCACAGAATCACACGTGTGTATATACACTGTGTGCAGAATTATTAGGCAAATGAGTATTTTGACCACATCATCCTCTTTATGCATGTTGTCTTACTCCAAGCTGTATAGGCTCGAAAGCCTACTACCAATTAAGCATATTAGGTGATGTGCATCTCAGTAATGAGAAGGGGTGTGGTTTAATGACATCAACACCCTATATCAGGTGTGCATAATTATTAGGCAACTTCCTTTCCTTTGGCAAAATGGGTCAAAAGAAGGACTTGACAGGCTCCGAAAAGTCAAAAATAGTGAGATATCTTGCAGAGGGATGCAGCACTCTTAAAATTGCCAAGCTTCTGAAGCGTGATCATCGAACAATCAAGCGTTTCATTCAAAATAGCCAACAGGGTCGCAAGAAGCGTGTGGAAAAACCAAGGCGCAAAATAACTGCCCGTGAACTGAGAAAAGTCAAGCGTACAGCTG
>BLSH010417220.1:659977-687643 GCA_018402905.1 Glandirana rugosa
TGACACCACCACATATCTCGGTTTTTGTAACCTTAACACAGCTACAGGGTTATAAATACCTGGACTGACATATTCTTCCACCTTGACCCTTTAGATCATTAGTCTTAAAAAATATAAGGGTTGTCCTTGTTCTCCTGGTCCCAACATTGGGGACATGGTAGTGGTGGTAAGATTTGTTACAGAGGTTGTTACTATGATTCCAGTTTCAACCGTTACCAAACGACCTCAAGGAGGACAAAGTGGTCTAATGAGTCTTCAATATCGTGAAGTCTGGAGAAGACTCTAAGACTATTAAGACTTAAGTCTCTTTTAGAATGGTGGTGATGGTACAGGGGTTACAACCCTGGTCCTCTTGTTCCTGTTGGGAATATAAAAAATTCTGATTACTAGATTTCCCAGTTCCACCTTCTTATACAGTCAGGTCCATAAATATTGGGACATCGACACAATTCCAATGTTTTTGGCTCTATACACCACCACAGTGGATTTAAAATGAAACAAACAAGATGTGCTTTAACTGCAGACTTTCAGCTTTAATTTGAGGATATATACATCCAAATCAGGTGAACGGTGTAAGAATTACAACAGTTTGTATATGTGCCTCCCATTTTTTAAGGGACCAAAAGTAATGGGACAGATTAACAATCATAAATCTAACTTTGACTTTTTAATACTTTGTTGCAAATCCTTTGCAGTCAATTACAGCCTGAAGTCTGGAACGCATAGACATCACCAGACGCTGGGTTTCATCCCTGGTGATGCTCTGCCAGGCCAGGCAAATGTCTTCAGTTCCTGCTTGTTCTTGGGGCATTTGCCCTTCAGTTTTGTGTTCAGCAAGTGAAATGCATGCTCAATCGGATTCAGGCCAGGTGATTGACTTGGCCATTGCATAACATTCCACTTCTTTCCCTTAAAAAACTCTTTGGTTGCCATAGCTATGATTGAGCACCTACACACAATGGTGTGAAAAGCGTAAGCCTTTTTGTACTATACCTATTGGTTTTGGAATACTGTATGGATCCTGGATTTTATGTCGATTCAATAAAGATCACTTCAAAGGAGTGCAGCCATCCAGCACTGGTTCTTTATTGCTTCCCCATTCACACACTTAATGTGGATGGGGGAATACCTCTTGCTGTGCTATTGTCAGCTACAGCGGGGGAAACTTCCATCACAATACACTGATCAGCACCACCAACTATAGCCAGTAGCCCTGATGTAGAGAAAATTTTCCAACAGGCTGGATGTACACAAGTCGATAGCTGTACAACCAGCCTGCCCATATATGGATCAAAATGTGGCCGGTCCCTGCTGAATTTCAACCAGCCAAATTTTAATCTGTGTATTGCCGGCTTAAAGTGGTTGTTACCACAATCATATAATTCATTGGCAGCCCCTCTATTATAACTAGTCGGAATACACAGGGTTTATGGGTTATGAAAACGAAGCTTGTAAATACCGTTTTAGAGCGATCTTCAGGCCTGTCACTTGACTCCAGCCGGTCTCCTACTCCGATCCCTGAGCTACAGCAGGAGGGGCTGAGATCGCTCTCTGATGTCAGCTGGGGGGGTGGGGGGGCATGTGGCCACTCAGCCCCTCCTGCTGTAGCCCTGGGATCGGAGAAGGAGACCGACCGGGAGTCAAGTGACCAGCCTGAAGATCGCTCCACAAGCTTCATTTTCATAAAACATTAACCCTGCGTGTTACGACTAATTATTAAAGAGGGGCTGCCAGTGACAATTCATTATATTTTATTTCTGCTAATCGTGGCGGGGATGGGGGTGGAGAGGAGACAGAAGACAGAGGCAAAGACACGGACCTGATAGACAGGGGGTGAGGGGGACAGAGGAGAGCTGCGGATGACAGAGAGACACAAACGGACCACGGTAGTCAGGGCTCAGCAGCCATGATTATCGTGGTCAGTGCAGAGAGGGGGACACAGGAAGTGGCAGGATCAGCCAGGTTTTTTACAGTTTATAGAGGGGTAGATTAGACAGCACAAGCACTATACTGTTTAATATGCTACAAGGGAACAGGATCTCTTTTTTTTTAGGGTTACAAACACCTTAAAGGCTAAGTTCATCTTTGGAACATGTTACATGTTCCACCCGTATTTAGGGTAGAACATGTAACATGTTCCAGTGCCTGCCCCCCATGTCTCCGAGAGAGCAGGTGGGAATCCTTTCCCCCCCACCCACTGTTACAATTTAAAAACACCTCGACCCACACGCCACTGTCAGTCATTGAATGAATGAACTACAATTACCATCGGTCACCACGGCCGACAGCTTGTAGTTCTCAATGTACTGTGAGGGCCCTGGGCTCATAGTTCATAATCTTCCTGCAATTTAGTAACTGCCTGTCCGGTTTGGAGGTATGGGCAAACAGTGTACTGACAGTCTGCAGATTCCTGGCTTTGTATCTGTGATCTGCTGATCACGGGTGCAATGCTTTACAAACCCCAATGTGAAAATTAATAAAGGCACTTTTTTTACCTGCAAAAAGATGTGCATTTATAATTTATTTTTTTTTTGCTAAAGGTAAACTTTTACTTTAAGACATAATGTAAATTGCCCTGCCTTTGCACTGCTGGTGTGAATGAGCCCACAGGCCCAGTGACAATGGCCACCAGGACAAATAAAGGGTGAATCGCCCCAGGCAGACAGTAATAACATCCTAACACGAGCTCTAACCCATCACTACAATTGTGGCTTTGGATACGCTTTGATGTTTAGTGATTTGGAATAAAGTCTGCGTTGGGTGTTTTCCTTGGCTGTAGAAGAAGGAATGGCCAAACCTTTTTATGAACTGCTTCAATATCCCTTATGGTATCATTCATACGATTAGAAAGTTCCAAGGCCTGAGCTTCAATCTTCTGTTCATATTCCCCTTGCAAAAGAGTCTTCTGGAACACAACTTCTTTCTTTAGTATTTCAAGAGACTGGAGAAAAACAAAGTTAAACAGTACATCAGAAGTCAAGTATTGGTTCAAACCCTAATCCTAATTCTGAGGGGGGTGTCCTGATGGTGACAACAGTGGTCCGTGCCTGCAAAATGCTGGATGAAACATCAGAAGCCCATATGATAGACTGACATCACAGGAGCACAATTAAGGGACAGGGACAGAACACTATGACCCCATAATAGGAGGAGCCTGAACAAGAACCATCATACCCGACTATAATATTGATACTGGTCTTCTGAAAGAAAATGATAATAATATAAATGTTTGTGTGGAGGGGGGGCAGAAGGGGGTGGAAGGTCTAGTAGTGGTTTAAATTTCTGATAAGCTTCAACATGCTAATGTAATATAAAAAGTTGTTTTCAATTTTTTTTTAAGCGGTGTTCCGCTCACAGCTTCAAAAATTAAAAGCCAGGAGCACATAGCAGCACATACTGTAGTTGCTGGCTTTTAATAATAGGACAATTACCTGTCCTGGAGCCCAGCAATTTTGGCACCGCAGCTGATGTTTCCATCAGCTGTCGGGTGCTGCCGCCGCCATTACGGGTACTGCTGCGCTTTCTCACTGGCTCAATGGCGAGGGAAGGAATTTGCCGCAGCCCGGGCTCCCAGAACTGGGGACAGGTATCCTCTCCTTCCTCGCCCTCCATCCACCAACCAACCCCCCCCCCCCCCCCAAAAGGTGCTAAGTGTGGCACGGAAGGGGGGAGGAATCCAAAAAGCGGAAGTTCAAAATGTGAGTGGAACTCTGCTTTATGTCTTAAATTGGTATTAAAAGGATAGTTCACATTTAAATAAATACCTATGAAAGTAAGGGAGGTTTGTAGATTAAAACAAACTGTGCAGCTCTAACTAAAGAGGAATAATGCCCTTGCTATAGGTGTAGGCCATTTACATAGCTTATGAAGCCTGACTGGAATACTCCCAAGACGTTGCTAGGTGAGACCTAGTCATCACTGCTCACCCCCACCATCACAGGAGTGAGCTCTTTCTCTGATTTGAACCCCCTCACATGCTCTCTTTCTCGCCCCTGATGCAGTAGCACTGAGCTCTGCATAGGCAGTTTTGTGGTAAAGGTGACCTATCCCTTTAGGCCTCATACACACGGGCGTTTAAAAAAAACGAGCTGTAACATCGGTACCGGCGCCAGGAAAAACGAGCTTATATTGGCATGGGGTGGGGCTGCCCGCTGATGTCACCCAGAAGCCCCACCCCTTGTGACATCACAGTCCGACCCTGTGATGTCACAAGGGGTGGGGCTTCCGAATGACATCAGCAGGTGGCCCCATCCCATGCCAATATAAGCCATTGTACAGCACGGACCCGGCATTCAAGTGGAAGAGAGCATCGAGTCAACATGGGAAGAAGAGAAGAGGGAGAAGACAGTGGAGAAGACAGTGGCAAAAGAGCAGAAGATGGAGCAGAAGTTAGAAGATCCCTCAGAAGGAAGAAGGCCCCACAAGAGAGCAGAAGAAAGAAGACACCGCAGAGGGAGAAGATGCCGGAGCTGATTTAATAAACTATTTTAAAAAGCTGTGTAGTGTGTTTTTGACACTTTTTTTTTAGGTGAATGGGTAGGGGTACGATGTACCCCATACTCATTCACATAGGGTGGGGGCTTCCAGATTCTGATAAGCCCCTGCCCGCAGATCCCGACAACCAACGGCCAGGGTTGTCAAGAGGAGGCCCTTGTCCTCATCAACATGGGGACAAAGTGCTTTGGGGTGGGGGGGGCACCGGGCCCCCCCCTGCCCCCTTCCCCTTAGAGGAGAGTCGATCAGTGGCATTTTCTCACAGGGGAGACCTGTACAGATAATCAGTGCACCGATTATCAGTGCAGCCCCAACAGTGCCCTGCAGTGATACAATTCAGTGCCCATCACTGATGCCAGTCAGTGCTGCCTCTCAGTGCCCATCAGTGCCTCCTCATCAGTGCCCTTCAGTGCCGTCTCATCAATGCCCATCATTGCAGCCTATCAGTGCCCCTCAGTGCAACCTCATCAGTGCACATCAGAGAAAAATTACTTATTTACAAAATTTTTGAACAGAAACTAAGAAAAACTTTTATTTTTTTCAAAATTTTCTGTCGTTTTTTATAAGCAAAAAATAAAAAATTAACCACCACCAAAAGAAAACTCTATTTGTATCAAAAAAATTAAAATAAAAATGATTTTGGGTAAATCGCTGCATGACCGCGCAATTGTCATTGAAAGTGTGACAATGCTGAAAGCTGAAAATTGGCCTGAGCAGGAAGGGGGTGAAAGTGCCCAGTAATGAAGTGGTTAAATTAAAGAAATATCTTACCTGTGTCAGTGTTTGTATCACATTTCTCAGCTCCTTCATTTCCCAAACCTCTGTGACATCTGTCTGTGTGGCCTGATCAGACTCAAAGTTCCCCACTCTGAGCTGTGCGGAGATTGTGTGACTGTAAAGACAGAAATACAGTTACAATTCAATGTAATGATCCATTTTATTGCACATTGCTACAACACATAGCAATGCATTTGTCTATTCATTGTAAATGGCGTCCCAGCACATTGTACAGTTGAGCCCATCGCACACTGCGCCAAAACACATATACTAAATTTCAACTGTCATTTTTAATATGTTTAAAGGGTAACTCCACTTTTGTGGGTAAAAAAATAGCAAACAAAAAAAAGTAATATAGCGTATACAATTGTGACACATTGTAATTGAATGTGATTAACCACCTCAATACTGGGCACTTTCACCCTCTTCCTGCCCAGGCCATTTTTCAGCTTTCACCGCTGTCACACTTTGAATGACAATTGCGCGGTCATGCTACACTGTACCCATGTGAAATTTTTATCATTTTCTTTACACAAATAGAGCTTTCTTTTGGTGGTCACCATTGGGGTTTTTATCGTTTACTTGAAAAAAAAAACATTTTTTTCTGTCAGTAAATTTTGTAAATAAGTAATTTTTCTCCTTCACTGGTGCGCGTTGATGAGGTGGCACTGATGGGCACTGATGAGGTGGCACTTGTGGGCACTGATGAGGCAGCACTTATGGGCACTGATTAGGTGGCACTGATGAGGAGGCACTGATATGCCGCACTTATGGGCACTGATAGGTGGCACTGATATGTGGCACTGATGAGCACTGATAGGTGGCACTAACAGGTGGCACTGATGGGCATTGATTGGCAGCACTGATAGCCAGCACTGACTGGCATCACTAATGGGCACTGATTACTGGCACTGGTGGGCACTGATTGCTAGCAATGGTGGCGCTTTATTGTAATCAGGGCACTGATGAACAGTGCCCTGATTACAAGTTTAGATGTCCCCTGCAAGGAAATGCTGCTGATAAGGCTCTCCTCACCACACACTCTGTCAGTGTGAGGCGATGAGAGGCGATTACCGCCATTTCCGTGTGTACATGTGGCCGGCTGTGATTTGACACAGCCGATCACATGGTGAAAGAGCCGCGGCTGCGGATCTTTACAGAGATCGGGGTCGCGCTGTGTCCTAGCAACAAGGCGCAGCCACAATCGACATGCTGTGCGCCCCTGCGGGTGCCCGTTATGGGACGATGTCAAATTACATCTTCCCAGAATGACAGCCGCAACGTCTCTCCGTCATTTTGAAGGCAAGTGGTTAAAAATTACCTTTCCTTTTCAATCTGCAGCCACTGTAATTTTTTATATAATGCAATATGGCAGCCTGGCAGTGTTCTGTATACAGAATGTGTACAGAACGCCCCCCAGAAACATAATTTCCTGTGTGATTGGCTCACTGATTTTCTCAGAAGTCAAACCAGATATCAGATCACTGCTGATGTGCGCCGCAGGGAGTGCACAGTCAGCGTGAGCGCAGCAGAATGTCATATGAATGCCTCTTAGCAAAGTGCGGCTGCGCTGTAGCCACCATTCGCGAAGGGGTGAAACAGCATAGGCACTTTAAATTGCTATACCTTAAAAAGGGGCCAGCCTGAGGTGATCTAGCAGGACTTAATTTTCTGACTAAAGATCCACTTTAATTACTTCAGCCCCGGGAAGGTTTTACCCCCTTCCTGACCAGGCCATTTGCGATACAGCACTGCGTTACTTTAACTGACAATTGTGCAACGCTGTCCCCAAATAAAATTTATGTCCATTTTTTTCCACAAATAGAGATTTATTTCGGTGGTATTTGATCACCTCTGCGTTTTTTTATTTTTTGCGCTATAAACAAAAAAGACCGACAATTTTGAAAAAAAAAAAAAAAAAATTACTTTCTGCTATAAAACATTCCCAATAATTTTTTTTTTTTTTTTAAAGAAATCTAATTTCTTCATTAATTTAGGCCAATATGTATTCTGCTACATATTTTTGGTAAAAAAAATCCCAATAAGTGTATATTGATTGGTTTGCGCGAAAGTTATAGCGTCTACAATCTATAGATTTAGGTACTTTTTATTTTTTTAATATCTTTTACTAGTAATGGCAGTGATCAGCAATTTTTAGTGGGACTGCGACATTGCAGCGGCCAAATGGGACAGCAAGTGACGCTTTTTGGGGACAAGTGACACCAATACAGTGATCAGTGCTAAAAACAATGCACGGTCACTGTTTAAATGACACTGGCAGGGAAGGGGTTAACATCACAGGCAATCAAAGGGTTAAATATGTTCCCTATGAGTGCTTTCTAACTGTAGGGGGAGGTGCTTTGACTAAAGGAAAACAGAGATCCGTGTTTCTGCTTAGCAGAAACACAAGATCTCCATTTTCCACTCTGGCAGAAGGGCAGTCTGCCTTGTTTACATAGGCAGATCGCTAGATCGTCATTCTGCCTGTCTACGAATGATCGGCATGTTCCCGGCAGACATTGCGTCCGCTGGACCTGCTGATTGGCTCCTGTTGTGTCTAATCACAGTGGGAGCGGACCTCCGGCAGCGCCTGAGAGCCGAAGAATAAGATCATGTACAAGTACGTGATTTTGCCCTTAAAGGCCACCCTGCCGCCATATATGTGCATGTCCTTAAGCGGTTAAAGTGCTCTATGTACATTGCAGGGATTTTAACAATCTCTGTTGCAGATTCCTACCTTTTGTTATTCTGAAGAAATCCCTGTGTGTTTGTCTGTGCCTCTGTGCTAAGTGGGCCTAATGGGAGTGGTTTCATAATTATCAATCAGCTGCTGCACCTGCAGGGCACTAATGAGGAAAGTGGCAGGGCCTGCATCCCTTTGGACGTGATTTCCTATTGGGAGTATCTCAATAAAAATGATATTTTTGTTGCAGGGGATGCATGAAATCTGACTTGTATCTCAGTGCAGACTTCTGGCAAAATCAGTGAGCCAATCACACAAACAGGAAATGATGTTTCTGGGGGGCGTTGTGTATACATTCTGTGTACAGAACACCTTAACCATATTACATTGAATATTACAGAATATTACAGATTGAAAAGGAAAAGTCATTTTTAATAACATTCAATTACAATATGATGTGAGTCGCAATTGTATACGATATATATATATATATATATATTTTTTTTTTTTTTAATTTGCTATTTTTCCCATGAAAGTGGAGTTACCCTTTAACGTGGAAAAAAATATAAAAAAAGCAGAAAACACAACAATGAAATAGTCATGGTCACACCTCTGCAATTTAACGCATGCTGTCCAACACACCACAAAAGGATTCCTGTTCTTTTCTATTGGGCTCATTCACACCTGTGCTCTGCGCTGCCATGCGTCAGAGAATGGACTACAAGTGCATGAAAAACACGCATCAGACACTCATAAAAGGGACATAAAAAGCAGATGCAAAAATGTGAACCTAACCTCAGGGATTCAGGTGTTGCAGGAAGGCATGCATTAGCCTAACGCACAGCAACGCATGTCACATACATTGCTGCACTGCAGTGGTAATCATTTTGAATAGCACCTCAATGCACTAAGGACTGGTTCCCACCACAAAAACGCAATCCAGATCCGTTCCCGGATGCTTTATGCATGCGTTTTTAACACATTTTTGATGCATTCCATTGCATTTTTAATGCGTTTCTGGATGCATTCCAGGTGCTTTTTTTCTTCTTTTCTCTTTCTTTTTTTTTTCCCTGTACAGGGATCTAGTGCGTTTTTTATGTATTTTTGATGCATTCCAGTGTGTTTTAGTGTGTATTTTATGCGTTTACTGCAGTCCAGTCAGGGTGGATAAAAAAAATCAATGATTTTTTATTTATTTTTTTAATATGAGTTTTTTTATCAAATTTCATAAAATGCCTTTGGAGTAAAAATCTAACTAAAGATAGATTTTTATTTAAGATACATTAATAATTTAGTTTATTCAGCATGAAATGGAGCTTAGTTATGTAGCATGAGGCTGTTTATGCTGCAATATTTACATTTTTGGTAAACTCATTCAATGAATCCAAGCTCTGCAAGCTGAGATAACATGCACTGCATTGATGCATTCACACAATTTCACAGTAACTATGAGATAAAACAAAGTTCAGGAATATTCCTTTATCCCATTGTTTTGCAAATCTATGTACACTACAAACTGTATGATTGAATCGGTTCTGATATCGCGGTTTTACTAACCTGACAGCTTATTATTCTAAATAGGAAACCTTCATTCTGTTTGCAAATATTAAAGATTCTAACTACCAGCAAGAATAAGTCCTTACATTTAAAGAGCACCTGTCATTTCAGATCCATCATGGCAGCGCCTGTTAGCGGGCATCCACTCCCCTGCTGCCGCCTCGTCCCTCGCCTTGTTTTGTCACTGCCACATCACCAGCCATCCCATTAAAGTGAATGGGATGGTCGGTGAGTCAACAGCGGGTCAGAGGAGGAGCCGCTGCGGGACAGAGATGACAGTTGCTCTTTAAAAATTATGATTGAGCCCGGGTTCACACATGTGCGATGCGGAAACCAGTGCAATTACAGAGCCGGTTCCCGCATCGCATTCTTCCCGCAGGCAGTTAACTTGCTGCGAACCGCTGCAGGTGTCATTACAAAGTTAATGACACCCCAGTTTTGTTCACAGATCGCAGTGCGAACTGTGAACTTGCACATGAATCGGATCGCATAGGTGAGAACACCCATGCGATGCGATTCTAGTGCGGGGAAAAAAAAAGGTACATGCACCTTTTTTTTTTCTAATCGAATGCGAGTTCAGCTATACAACCGTATGGCTGCACTCGCACTGCTCAGAGATCGCATGTGATCGGCACCTGCAGGGCGGGTGTGAATTACATGCAATTTCTGAGATCACACAAGTGTGAACTCAGGCTGAGGGCCAGTTCACACCACCTGCAGTCCAGTACATTTTTTTCTGCATCAAAAACGCATGGAAAGTAGGTTATATAGTTTCCAATGGCATAGTTCACACCAGTGCATCAGTTTCAGGGCTTTTCAGTTCCAGAAAAAAAAGTAGAACATGTTGCATTTTTCCTGCACTGGACTGTACTGGAATGCAGTAAAATGCATCAAAAATGCACTGGACCATAGTATAGTGGAAAAAAAACAAGAAAAAAAATGTTCTGGAATGCATCCGGAAATGCATCAAAAACGTGCCAAAAACGTGTTAAAATCGTACATGCAGAAACGCATCCAGAACGGATCTGGTTTTTGTGGTGTGAACCAGCCCTTAAATCAACTCCACCCTGGTTCCAGTACAGTCCAGTGCAGGAAAATTGCAGCTTGTTCTACTTTTTTTCTGGAAAGACCTGAAACTGATGCACTGGTGTGAACTATGCCATTGGAAACCATATAACCTACTTTCCATGCGTTTTTGATGCACATGGACTGCGTGTGTTGTGAACCGGCCCTAGGGCAACATAAAAGTGCTGCAATCATGGCAATAAACCACAGCATTTTGCAGCAAAAAATAAAATAAAATTGTCACACACTCGATTTTTGGGATTCTATTGATTTCATTGGCCCAACTTAAAGTGGTTGTCTATTCATGACAACCACTTTAAACTACAGGTAAGCCTACAATAAGGCTTAGCTGTAGGTCCCGGAAATATCTTGTAAACTTGTACTGTTTAGGAGAATCCCCTGTATCTGCATGTGCCAACGTCATCGCCACATGCGCACTGAAGCGTCGGCACCCGGGGTAGCCCCAGGTTTCCCGTTTCTTCTGTATTCGTGCCGTAAATGACAGCTCCCGTGCGCATGTGCGGGAGTGACGTCAGCGCGGCTCCGCCAATCACAGCGCTGGGGCCCGCGCTGTGATTGGATGGAGCCACAGACCCAGAAGAACGATGTCGCCCGTCACAACGGTGTGCCGAGACCGCTGCAACAGCTTTGTTCCAAGGTAAGTGTTTCATAATGAGCTAGTATGTGGTGCATACTAGTTCATTATGCCTTTGCTTTACAGGTTTTTTTTTTTTTTATGGGGGGTGGGGGCCGGGCTTTACAACCACTTTAACCACCTCCCACCCGGCCACTGCACATATACGGCCGGGTGGGAGGACGTATATATACGTCCTGCAGAACGGGAGCTCGCAGCGCGGGCACGCGCCGCGCTGCTGCTGGATCCTGTGATCATTATGATCACAGGATCCAGCTGAGCAGAGATCGGTATACGGGCGCAGTGACTGGCCCTCCCAATCATGTGACGGCTGTGTCCAATCAGAGCCGTCACATTGTAAACAGAGCTCAGTGAGAGCTCAGTGCGGGGGGGGGGAGCTGCAGCTCTGTGACAGCTTTCTGCATGGTGAGGATTTCATGCAGAAAGCTGTCACAGATCGCCCCCCACACATTGCACCAAGCACACTGATACCCCTGTCCCCATACACATAAGTGTCCCCATAAAAGAGCCCCCAAAACATCTGTCACCATACACAAAACATCTGTCTGTCCCCATCACATCTGTCTGTCCACCAACACCAAATAAACTCCAATTTGGGTTATTTTTTCCAAAGAAATGTAGCAGTATCATTTTTGGTCAAAATTTATCAAGAGAAATCACTTATTTGCAAAATTTTATAACAGAAACGCAGAAAAATGCATTGTTTTTGAAAATTTTTTGTCTTTTTTTAATTTATAGCGCAAAAAATAAAAAACCCAGGGTGACTAAATACCACCAAAAGAAAGCTCCATTTGTCTGAAAAAAATGATAAAAATGTCATATGGGTACAGTGTCGCATGACCACGCAATTGTCATTCAAACTGCAACAGCGCTGAAAGCAGAAAATTGGTCCGGGAAGGAAGGGGGTTTAAGTGCCCAGTATTGAAGTGGTTAATGAAACGCACGTCTATGCGTGCCGTAATGTGCGCACTGCAGAAATATAAATGGACCCTAAAGCGCCATTTACACCTAGCACTGTGTAAATATGCGATTTTGTGCACATTTTCTCGCGCACACATAGGGTAGCCCATTTGTTTTTATGAGCTGCCCTATGCATGACAAATGCGCCAAAGTAGCTCCTATACTTTTTTGGGGGACGTTGAGCATTGTATGTGCTTTCACCTGTTTGTCTAGCCTTTTTCACGCACGTAAAAACGCACCACGTGCCCCATTTGGGGTTCCATTAATAATGAATGACACTTTAAATAAAAAATGTTAAAAGAAAAGTCGCTGCAAGTACGACCTTTTTTTTTGCACATTTTGTAAATTATGCGCAATTCTGTGTCATGATATGCCCGGAGTGAATAGGGCCTTAGTTGTGATAGAGAATGAGCCCCCGTCACATCGCCATCATCTACACACATTTATCAGATGAAAGTCATCATCCTACTTCTCCATCCCCCATCATACTTCTACTCCCTGGATCGCCATTGTCATCAGACTGAAGTCGGTCGGTGAGTGTGGAAGTCGTGCAGCTGACAATACAGATCGGATACCTGAGCTGAATCTCCCGTACATAGGCGGCCACAGAATCCTCATCAAAGCCGCCGGTCCTTCCCGCTGTCACCCGCCGCTCCATGCTGATCCAACTTTCCCCGCACAAAGTTCTCAGCGTTCTATCTCCATGGCAACCGCCGGATCCCCGCAGGAAGAGTCACTTCCGCTCTGCACACTCAGCCGCGGCCATCTTTAGTTTGGGAGAACTAAACCCATTCCCATTGTTTAACCCCTTCCTTACTGGGCACTTAAACCCCCCTCCTGCCCAGACCAATTTTTGGCTTTCAGTGCTGTCGCATTTTGAATGACAATTGCGCGGTCGTGCGACGTTGTACCCAAATAAAATTTGCGTCCTTTTTTCCCACAAATAGAGCTTTCTTTTGGTGGTATTTGATCCCCTCTGCGTCATTTCTGATCGCCGCTATAAACAAAAAATGAGCGACAATTTCGCAAAAAAGAACAATATTTTTTACTTTTTGCTAAAGTGCAAATCCATTAAAAAAAATTATTCATCAGTTTTGGCCGATATTTATTCTTCTACATATTTTTGGTAAAAAAAAAAAAATCGCAATCGGCGCATATTGATTGGTTTGCGCAAAAGTTATCGCGTCTACAAACTATGGGAATTGATTTACGGCGTTTTTATTATTTATTTATTTTTTTACTAGTAATGGCGGCGATCTGCGATTTTTATCGGGACTGCGATATTGCTACAGAAATGTCGGACATTTTTTACACATTTTTGGGACCAATGACATTTATACAGCGATCAGAAATTTAAATATCCACCGATTACTGTGTAAATGTCATTGGCATTGAAGGGGTTAACCTGCAGGGGGCAGTGAAGGGGTTAAATATGTTCCCTGGGTGTGTTCTAACTGTGGATGCGTGGGGCTCGTCAGGACATAACAGATCTAACTGATCCCAGTTCAGGGATCAGTAGATCTGCTATGTCTCCTGTCACAGAATGGAGAACCGCCGTGTTTACATCGGCGGTTCCCCGTTCTGCAGCTCTGTCAGGCGATCGTGGGTCTCGAGCGGACATCGACTCCGCCCGACCCACGGGCACGCTCGCGCAGCGCCGATCCGCACTGGAGCCGTACTTCGGCAATAGCGCGGATCTGTAGGGGTTAATGAACATGATTGCTGCTGATGCAGCGTGATTAGTGCCGTGTAGGGAGTTACATATAAAGAGGAATTTCACCCAAATCTAATTTTGTTTTTTAAAAAAGGGAACAGTTAAAAACTTTATTAACCACTTCAGCCCCTGAAGGTTTCACCCCCTTCATGACCAGGCCAGTTTTTGCGATACGGCACCCCTCACATTTTTGTAAATATTTTATTATATCTTTTCATGTGACAACACTGAAGAAATGACACTTTGCTACAATGTAAAGTAATGAGTTTACTTTAGCTTGTATAAATTTGCTGTCCCCTCAAGATAACTCAACACACAGCCATTAATGTCTAAACTGCTAGCAACAAAAGTGAGTACACCCCTAAGTGAAAATGTCCAAATTGGGCCCAATTAGCCATTTTCCTCCCTGGTGTCATGCGACTCGCTAGTGTTACAAGGTCTCAGGTGTGAATGGAGAGCAGGTGTGTTCAATTTGGTGTTATCGCTCTCACTCTCTCATACTGGTCACTGGAAGTTCAACATGGCATCTCATGGCAAACTCTCTGAAAAAAAGAATTGCTGCTCTATATAGAGAAGACTTGGCTATAAGAAGATTGCCAAGAGCCTGAAACTGAGCTACAGCATGGTGGCCAAGATCATACAGCGGTTTAACAGGAGAGATTCCACTCAGAACAGGCCTCGCCATGGTCGACCAAAGAAGTTGAGTGCACATGCTCAGTGTCATATCCAGGGGTTGTCTTTGGGAAATAGAAATATGAGTGCTGTCAGCATTGCTGCAGAGGTTGAAGGGGTGGGGGGTCAGCCTGTCAGTGCTCAGACCATACGCCACACACTGCATCAAATTGGTCTGCATGGCTGTCGTCCCAGAAGGAAGCCTCTTCTAAAGATGATGCACAAGAAAGCCCGCAAACAGTTTGCTGAAGACAAGCAGACTAAGGACATGGATTACTGGAACCAAGTCCTGTGGTCTGATGAGACCAAGATAAACTTATTTGGTTCAGATGGTGTCAAGCGAGTGTGGCGGCAACCAGGTGAAGAGTACAAAGATAAGTGTGTTTTGCCTACAGTCAAGCATGGTGGTGGGAGTGTCATGGTCTGGGGCTGCATGAGTGCTGCCGACACTGGGGAGCTACAGTTCATTGAGGGAACCATGAATGCCAACATGTACTGTGACATACTGAAGCAGAGCATGATCCCCTCCCCTTGGAGACTGGGCCGCAGGACAGTATTCCAACATGATAACGAAGCTGCGGGTAAGGGTGATGGACTGGCCAAGCATGTATCCAGACCTAAACCCTATTGAGCATCTGTGGGGCATCCTGAAACGGAAGGTGGAGGAGCGCAAGGTCTCTAACATTCACCAACTCCGTGATGTCGTCATGGAGGAGTGGAAGAGAACTCCAGTGGCAACCTGTGAAGCTCTGGGGAACTCCGTGCCCAAGAGGGTTAAGGCAGAGCTGGAAAATAATGGTGGCCACACAAAATACTATTTGGACATTTTCACTTAGGGGTGTACTCACTTTTGTTGCCAGAGGTTTAGACATTATTGGCTGTGTGTTGAGTTTTTTTGAGGGGACAACAAATTTACACTGTTATACAAGCTGTACACTCATTACTTTACATTGTAGCAAAGTGTCATTTCTTCAGTGTTGTCACATGAAAAGATAGAATAAAATATTTACAAAAATGTGAGGGGTGTACTCACTTTTGTGAGATACTGTATATATATATGTAATGATCAGCATTTTTTTTGCTAGAAAATTACTTAGTCACTCCAAACATTATATATATTTTTTGAAAGCAGAGGCCATGGAGAATAAAATAATGGTTGCTTCAATTTTTTATGTCACACGATATATGCTCAGTCATTTATCAAATGCACATTTTCGGGAAAAAATGCACTTAAATGCATTTTAGTGCACACAAACAAAATATAATACCAAATTTTGGGGTAAAATATAAAAATGTCAGGGCCAAGTAAATAGACACCAAACATGTCAAAGCTTAAAATTTTGCATGTCCATAAAATGGCGACAAACTATGGTATCTAAAGATCTCCATAGCTAGCTTTAAAAGCTTTTACAGATTATCAGTTTGCTGTTAACAATGAATTATGGCCCTAGAGTTATTGCTCTCACAGCAAAATTTGCGGCAATACTTGCGTGGTACAATTGCTGTTTACGTATATGTGCCAGACCTATGCGAATGTTTGTGTTTGCCTGCATACACAGGGTGGACAAGGGTGATTTTAACATTTTAAAAAGTATTTTTTTTTTTTTAACTTTTTAAAATGTATTTCTATTGCTATCAAAAAAAGCTTTGGACAGGTGATAGGTACTCTTTATGGAGACATTGGGTGTCTATTAGACCATGGCTGTCTCCCCGACCCTCCAAAGCAACTAACGAAGCACACGTCATACTTGGTTAGCTGCTTCCCTGACTGTAACAGCTCTGAAATTGGAAATTTCAAAATCATTGTCGCTTCTGGGATCATTTGTCACAGAGATTGGAGAACAGATGTTCCTCCATCTCCTCTCTGGGAAGCCGTGCCAACCCTGGGCAGCGGCAGAGGGAGGCGCTGTAAAAGTGATCTGCCAGTGTAAAGGCACCCTGATTTACAAGTCAATCACCAGCTATATAAAATGGTACCAAGACCATGGCTGCATCTGAAGACCACTTGTTTACAGGATGTTTTTACATGAACAGTATGCTAGGTCAGCAAGTAGTTAAAGCGGAACTTCATTCTAAAGGGAAGGTTACGCTCATTCATATGCTACCCTGCCCCCACATTTGGCACTTATTGGGGTGAGCAGGTACCCACTCCCACGCCCCCCAGTGCTGTGCGTCTGACGTTGGCTGTGGCAGCCAGCGTTCCACGCTGGCGCTGTGTGTCAGTCAATCCCCGCGTCTATATGAGGGAGGCTCAGTGTCTGCCGCCAGGCAGTTTTTGTCCTGACGGTAACACCTTCCTCTCGTCCAGTCGTCCTGCGTGACATTGGCGGTCTTCGGCGGCTTTCATGGAGCATCTTTGCTCCCTCCTTGGAGGCATGGGCGCTCTCACTTGGCCGGTGGATGGCAGGCAGTGGTGCATATGTGCTAGGAACAACACTTCACATGGGGATCTAAGGTATTACATATAAAATTCCTTTTTCTCACCAAAATTCCCCCTTTTTTTTCTTTTTTCCTTTTGACACTTCTTTGTCACCATTTCCATATTTTTTATCTTTATCTTTTTAAATCAGATAACATATCTTATTAGTATCATCGCTTTCCCAACTCACTTTGCTTTTTGGTAATTCCACCCTATCGACAAACCCAGGACTATCTCATCATTTCCATGATCTGTAAACACTATATTCACGAACCGAGTTCCAGCTACGCACTAGCCACTTTTTTGTCCCCTATATAAAGATATCTACTATATATATTGACACATATTGTACATTATATATATATATATATATATATATATATATATATATATATATGCAAATTTCTCCATAGGCTCTGGGGACGACTATGGACAGACACACCCCTTTATGGTAATTTTGATGGTCCACATCCCTCCTGCCACTCATCTGTTCAAGGGTGCTCCTTTGCCCAGCCGCCAACTTTTGTACCGCCTCAGCTCCCGGGCGAGACGTTATCCCTTACTGGTCTACAGCAAACGCCACTTTATTCAGTCACATTTTACATGTAAGTATGGGGGGGCCAGCCCTTTATCAGGTTTTCTTTCCCCCTGCCTTGTACTAGCCTCACTCATTGAATATTTTATACGTTACTAGATGTCCTCCACGCATAGCTCCTGATGAGTGGTACTGACCACGAAACACGTTGAGCCGATGTTACCATCGTCATGCGTTTACACATTGTACGCCACCTTCTCTTGGATTATAGGCTTTTTATCAACTTTCATTGCAATCGTGTAATACTCTGTGACCTTGTCATTCCATGATTCTTGCTGTCCACCTTACAAAATTGGGACCTGTTTACCATTTTGTACATACATGAAATAATTACCAATATTTTTGTATTTTTGTATTACATTGCGATATTGTGATTTATCTGTATCCTTAAAATACCCATGAATTTATTTTCTGTATCAGATGTGATATTATTCTGTTACAATAAATCTTTTTTATACTGTGGTACATACCTTCAGGGTGCATGCTTCAATTTAAAGTCCCAAACCCTTTCTTTTTTTTCTTTGTTTCTCAAAATTAGGGATGGAGGTTACCCATGACTCTACTGTCATGGCCCTCATTTAAAGTCCCACAAGCTTGGGGTGACTTTTTCCTTTTGTTCTTAAAGCGGAACTTCATTCTAAAGGGAAGGTTACACTCATTCATATGCTACCCTGCCCCCACATTTGGCAACTATTGGGGTGAGCACGTACCCATTCCCACTTCCAGTCAGACCGTCACGGCAGAGGTTCACCCCCCACCCCCCCCTTCCCCCGCAGCTTGTGCATGCACAGTGGGAGACCGGTTGTGAAGTCACTGCCGCTTTCCCTTAGTCAGGATGCCGACGCCTGGACCTAAAGCCAATTGAAGAATCGCTCTGATGAGGACAATGCTGAATCCTTGGACAGATAAGTGTCCTTATATTAAAAATCAGCAGCTGCGGTATTTGTAGCTGCTATCTTTTAATTTTTGGGGGGGAGACTGGAGCTCCTCTTTAAATACGCCAGTCCCCTTACTATAAAATGGAGGAGGCACAGAGCAGCTATATTGTCAGTGAATTGGAAATTACTACAGGGAAAGGATAGGGAAAGCTGACAAACTGCATGGGGAGAGATTAGGATCAGTTGGGAATCTGTGCTTGCTCCTCTTTTGGCAATCAACCATTTTACTGCCTTTTTGTTCCTTCTATTGGGGTCTTTTTGTCTTTAACTTTATTTAGGGGTTGATTTGAGTCCAGAAGTCACTTTTACCTGCTGTCTCGTCTTTGGCATCTTTTTTATTTGCTGCAAGGCTTACCTTGAAAAAAAAAAGTTTTTTTCATTCAGCGTCAATATTTGAAGGGTTTATTTTATTTGGGGGTATGCTGCTTTTATCTGTTGATAGGGGCCTTTATTTTAGGTTAAACTGTTTCTATGTATTTATTTTTTTATGTTTATAGGCTTCCCTGTAAAAAAAAAAAAAGTTGACATTTCTTTCAGCAGCGGTATTTTGGGTTTTTTTTGTATTGGGTTTTTGATTTTCATTTTATGCTGATAGGGCTGTTTTTAAGTTTGGGTTGCTTGAAGCACAGCACTGACTTGTTAAGGTCATTTGTTTTTGGAGCTGTTTTTTGTTCGCACCACATGCATTATTTGAAAGGTGAAAAAAAGACTAAAGCCTCGTACACACGGGACGATGCTCGTGCGTACGATCGTCGCAAATCGTATGTTGCATAATGTAAGTACGACCTGTTGTATACGATCTTCGTCCCATGTGTACGAGGCTTAAGTGTAAGATCAGCGTGCATCTAAACCAGGGGTCTCCAAACTTTTCAAACAAAGGGCCAGTTTATTGTTCTTCAGACTTTAGGACTGCTGGATTGTGGCCAGCAGGAGCAGTAAATGTCCCGCACCTGGCATCAGTGAGAATAAATATGGCCTCAGGGTTGGTGGTCAATAGGAGTAAGTAGTGCCCCTATTAGTAGGAGGAAGAGTATCCCATCATTGGTATTGGTGGAAGAAATAATGCCCCATTGATGGTGTCAATGGGAAGTATAGTGCCTCATATCAGTGGGAGGAATAATGCAAAAAGGACAGATAAAGGCCAGCAAAGGGCCACATCTGGCCCTCGGGCCACAGTCTGGAGACCCCTGATCTAAAGCATCACACGCAACAGAGTGGGGTTGATTTACTAAAGGCAAAGTCACTCTGCACTACAAGTGCACTGCAAGTGCACTTAGAAGTGTACTCCAAGTGCACTTGGAAGTGCAGTCATGTAGATCTGAGGGGAAGATATGAAATGAGGGGAAGCTGTGCTGATTTCTATCATCCAATCATGTGCAATCAAAAATGCTGTTTTTCATTTTCCTTGCATGTCCCCCTCAGATCTACAGCGACTGCACTTCCAAGTGCACTTGCAGTGTACTTCCAAGTGCAATTGCAGTGCACTTGTAGTGCACAGTGGATTTGCCCTTAGTAAATAACCCCCATTATATCACTCAGATTCACCACACCCCCTATTCCATAGATGAAATAAAAGTTAGGCATACACCAGTTAGCCCTATTATCCCCAATTAAAACTGTCCTGCTGCTGGCCAGTTTCACACTGCTGTATCATCTGAAGTAAAGCCCCAGCTTGTGATCTGTGTCTCTAGTAAATTTGGGCCTAGCCTTGCTATTTAAAATTGTCCTGCTTGTGGGCAGGGCCAGTCACCCAGCATGTGGGACTACCTTTCGCACGGAGAGCGCTCATCAATGCTCGGGACCATGTGGGGACCCCGTTCATGTGAGAATCAAACATTATGGTGGTTCCCCAGCTTAGAGATGAGCTACACACAGTGGGGGTACTTTGCAGCCAGTAATATAGGTGGGGGTACTTTGCAGCCAATATCACAGGTGGAGGTACTTTGCAGCCAATATCACAGGTGGAGTACAATGCAACAACGTCATGCTTCCCATAGTGCACTGTGTCCGGCGCCCGAACACAGTGCACTATGTTAACTTAAACAAACTTTTTTTTTTTAAAAGGGACCTTTTTTTTTAATTTAATTTTTTTTGGGGGGGGGCGGCTCCCGGACGCCCCCTATAAGCGAGCCGCCACTGCTTGAAAAAGCAAAGAAAACCTGAAAGAGAATCTATTCCTTCCCCACTTCATTCAAAATGATACAAAAGAGTTTTGGTTTGATATCACTTTAAGTATGGCCGTAGTGCCTATCTTTGCCATTGTCATTGGACATAGGAAGCACCGTATACTTGTATTTGTCTTCAACACTTATGTTTGTGAACAGTTGTACTATGGATAATAAAATCCACGTCTCAGTATCAGAATGTCCAGGCTCCAACTCACATTCTTTTTTATGAATCAGAAGCCTTGTGGACTCTAAATAGAAAATATCTGCGTCATGAAATGCCACACTGTGCTGGAAGCCATGCCACATGTTCTGAAATCCCTCTACTGGGAGGGACCATGTAAATCTGAATGGGATCAAGGACAAGACAGCAAATCCGCCACATAGCGTGCGGCAGGCGTCTTGGATCTATATATAGATGGTGTTTTCAGAGCTTTTTTTGGATTGAATGCTCTGGAACATTATTATAGGCCTGTACATACATATTGTCATCTGTTGTATTTATCAAACTGAGATATAGATCAATATAAATACTGTTGATAAATGGATAATGGACACTTTTTTTTATTTGCCAGTCAATTTTTTGGCCTTTTTTTTTTTTGCTCTTTAGTTTGGCCATAGAATACACACTTTTGTGATTTTTTTTCTTTTGATGATCCTCCACTTAAAGGATAAATATAGTGGCTTAAGGGCCGGTTCACACTGCTGTGTGCGGCCTGATCAGATGTGATTCACACTGCACTGTGAATCACATGCAATCTCTATACGATGCAATTTCAGCCATACATATAGTATGGCTGAAATCGCATTGCATTAAGAGCAAACTCGCACAGGACCCTTTTTTTGGTCCGCAGCAGAATTGGATCACATGGGCGTTCACACCCATGCGATCCGATTCCTGTGTGAGTTTGCAGTGCGATATGCGGACTGATTAGCTTTGTATTGACACATCCAGCAGTTCGCATATAGCAGTGTGAACTGCCACCGGGAGACATGTGACGCAGTGGATTCGCAGGGTTCCTGCATCGCAGCAGTGTGAACCATTATACTTAAATATTTATGATGGTTAAAAGTAATTAAAAATAGATTTTTTTTGTCATGTTGTGAGAGAGGTCTGGGTGGAACACACATGGAAATCAAGAGGGATTTTAGGGTCCATGACCAAGGGGTTCTTTATTTTGGGGGGTTAAAAAAACAGGGAGTCAGATGAGGGAAAGGCCACAGGGCAATAATTCCAATAGAAATAAATTGAGAAATTCCCGCGCTGGTAAGTCCTCTAGTGTGGCAGACTACCGACTGGACGAAGGTGAATGAATCGATGCGTGCAGCCCTCCTCGGACGGGGAGATCCGAAAGTGACTAGAAAACAAGAGGAAAGAAAGGCGCACGCACCTAGTGCATTACCAAAAACAATTTTATTAAAATTGATAGCAAGAGAGGGTACTCACAAAATGGTGGGTGCACAACCTGTGCAAACTGAGACAGAATAAAATCTGACGCGTTTCGGGGGCGCACCCCCTTCCTGAAGCTCTGAGGAAGGGGGTGCGCCCCCGAAACGCATCAGCTTTTATTCTGTCTCAGTTTGCACAGGTTGTGCACCCACCATTTTGTGAGTACCCTCTCTTGCTATCAATTTTAATAAAATTGTTTTTGGTAATGCACTAGGTGCGTGCGCCTTTCTTTCCTCTTGTTTTCTAATAATTCCAACACCGAGAGAGACTTGCAAAAATATAACAGGGTGGCAATAGGGCACATCAAGGGATACTTTCAGAGGCACAGGGCAGCAATCTAGTACATCAGGGACTTAGTCCAGAATCACAGGGCACAAATTGGGCACAGTGAGTAGCAGGCCTCAATCCAGTACAGCAAGGTCCAGGGGCACAGAGAGTAGCAGGCCTCAATCCAGTACAGTAAGGTCCAGGGGCACAGGGCAGCAATTCAGCGACTCACCAGCCAACAGTGGCCTCAGTAGAGGAAGTCCAGGCAGCTTGGCAGGGAAAAGGAGGTCTAGCGGGCAGAAGTCCTTCATAGGCACATCATGTGTCCTCAAAGGGCTGTGTGTCCTGACCGCAGCATCTAACAGCAGTGGCAGGAAGGGCAGAGAATAAAGTCCCAGTATCCAGAAAGCCAAACCGACCATGCAGAACTAACAGTCCCAGCAGAGCAGAAAGCAAAGCACAGCCCGTATGGAACTACATTACATTGTCAAAAGTATTGGGACACCTGTCTTGACATGCACATGAACATTAATGGCATCCCAGTCTTAGTCCGTAGGGTTCAACATTGAATTGGCCCACCCGTTGCAGTTATAACAGCTTCAACTCTTCTGGGAAGGCTGCCCACAAGGTTTAGGAATGTGTCTATGGGAATATTTGAACATTCTTCCAGATGCGCATTTGTGAGGTCAAGCACTGATGTTGAATGAGAAAGCCTGGCTCGCAGTCTCTGCTCTAATTCATCTCAAAGGTGTTCTATCGGGTTGAGGTCAGGACTCTGTGCAGGCCACTTAAGTTCCTCCACCCCAAACTCGCTCATCCATGTCTTTAAGGACCTTGATTTGTGCACTGTTCCAAATCATTTGGTGGAGGGGGGATTATGGTTTAGGGTTGTTTTTCAGGGGTTGGGCTTGGTCAACAACATATAAGACATTCAAGACCTAGAAGACAACAGCATCCTGTCAGCATACAAGACATTTTGGACAAT
Organism: Glandirana rugosa; assembly: GCA_018402905.1. Lineage (NCBI taxonomy): Eukaryota > Metazoa > Chordata > Amphibia > Anura > Ranidae > Glandirana > Glandirana rugosa. The sequence continues at coordinate 683,374 of BLSH010417220.1, forward strand.
TTCATGCTCAAAATTTTGTGGGAACAGTTTGGGGATGGCCCCTTCTTGTTCCAACATGACTGCGCACCAGTGCACAAAGCAAGGTCCATAAAGAAATGGATAAGCGAGTATGGGGTGGAGGAACTTGACTGGCCTGTCCTGACCTCAACCTGATAGAACACCTTTGGGATGAATTAGAGCAGAAACTGTGAGCCAGGCCTTCTCTCCAAGATCAGTGCCTGACCTCACAGAATGGTCAAACATTCCCATAGACACTCCTAAACCTTGTGGGCAGCCTTCCCAGAAGAGTTGAAGCTGCATAGCTGCAAAGGGTGGGCCAACTCAATATTGAACCCTACGGACTAAGACTGGGATGCCATTAAAGTTCATGTGCATGTAAAGGCAGGTGTCCCAATACTTTTGACAATATAGTGTGCATGTCTCCACAGTTCCATGCATCTTCTAGCCTCCTAGTGAGACCTGCAGTCATCAGCCTCTCCGCCCACCACTGAATAAACTCTCAACAGACTGACACCCTTCTTTGTTATCTGCATTTTGAATTCAGAGACCTCACCTCAAATTCAGGTGGTGCCGAGGTGTCTGGCTCTTTCCTGCTATAGTATACAATAATTTATGCGCTACCTACTGAGTATAGCCTCATGTCCTACCCCCTGCGGGGACACAGGAACTCACAAACCAAATTATGCGAATAAGTTGACTGCGTTACAAACTACATTTGGACTAGAGACTGTCAATTTCATTAAACAAAAGAAAAAGAAAAATCCAATATTTCTGACCTTTCTTACACATGTAAATAAGAAAGACTGCATGTGAATAGTTCGTATTTACTATAAATTCCAGCCTGCACATGGAGCTCTAGGTTGCTTTTCACATTCACTGTGTGCACAATTATTAGGCAAGTGAGTATTTTGACTAAATCTTAGGCCTCATACACACGGACGTTTCTTAAAAAATAAACAAAACGTCGGGCCCAACGTCAAGGAAAAAAAATCTGCGTTTTTCTTCTATATACAGTAATGACTTCTATATATTTCTTGTTTATAAAAAACTGACTTAAAATTATTATAGTTTTTTCCTCTAAAGTAGACAAAATTTGTCTCCATTTATCAAAGCCCTTAAAGGAAGAACAGTCTGACATAAAAATACAGATAGACTACTCCTTTAATTATCCAGTGCAAGAAAACAAGAATGTGACTTCTTTTGATAGAAACAAGAACGGCCCTTCCCTTAGACACCTTGATAAATAAGGCCTACTTTAATTAATGAAAACCAAGTTTTTTGTTTTTTGTAAACTGTCTGTGGTGTCTTTTCTAATAAGTAATATGCTTGTTGTGTTCCTGCTGAATGATAAAATAGCATTTTAATTCTCAGCTATTGTCCTTGATGTATACAAGTAAATTGCACCGGACCTTTGCTGGATAAACATATTATTTAAGGCAAGTACACTCTAGAAACCCAAAGCAATTAATGCTGCATTGAATGTCAACACTATTTCAGGTTATTTGAGTTTGAGGACCCATGCGCAGAACACGCCATCTGCGATAAAGTTGAATAACAAGGCTCTCAGAGAAAGAAACACAGCTCAAAGATTCCCCAGACTGGCAGAAAAAGTCATTTTTACGGTTTAGGGGTTTGCACAGCTGTTGTATATTGCTAATACAACCTCACTACACGTTTTCCACTTAATTAATATGAAACGGAGAATGAATGCAGAATGCAGATAATTAATCTCCTGAGCGCCAGAAGACCCCTAATCTCATTATATCGCAGACAGCCTTATGGTGTGGTCTGTCTCTGAACAAAGGGTTAACGCCATGAAAAAGAGGGGGAATTATTTGCACTGTGAAGTTCTGTAATCTTGTTATAGCAGGCACACTGTTGCTGAATTTAGCGGCTCAGGATATAATTATGGGAATATTAAAGTGAAACACTTTGTCTGATCCCTTGTCCTTATTTAAAAATTCTGGACTAAGGCTGTCACTATTTGACGTTATAAATGTCAGAGGTGCTGTGGCGGCCTCATCTGGGGGGAGCTCCCAGTCTGGGGGGGGGTGACCTTGAGGCCTGGAGGCTCGGGTGCAGCCAGGAGAGGAGTTGTCCTCCTGGAGTAGCACAAGGGAGCAGAAGAGCAGCAGAGAGGCTACATTAAAGGCTCTTTAAAGGATTCACTGGTGTCGGTGAGTGGGGGCCCCTTGGAGTTGGATGAGAAGGCTGAGACAGGCTGGGAGAAGACAGTGGACAGTCTGTAGAGGCCGGAGAAGCCAAGCAGGGGAGGGAGGGCCACTGGACAGTGAGGCAGACCGGCTGTTTTGGAGCAGTCCTAAAGCTGATGTTCGCCAGATGCCTTTTGTAATGCCTATTAGTTAATTTAAAGCTCTGGTTTTTAAAGTGGACCTGAACTAAAACAGTGGATTTTCTTTACAATAGGAAACATTCAGAAATGTTAAATGCACCTAAACAGTACCCTGAAAGTTTTACCTTTTGTTTTGAACTCCTCTTGAAAAATAGCAGTGCATTTCCTGTACCTAGGTACATCTTTATCCAGAGCCTCATAGATGTACTGTATATCTAAAATGTGAGGTCTATGGCACTGCCGCTTCTGATTGCAAGTCTAACCAGATTTGGAGTGAAATTTGTTGTCAATACAGTACTTCTCACTGTTTTCCTTGCTGGAGAGGAAGCTGTATCTAAGGACCTGCAGTGCATGGATCTCCCTGCTCCTGCTCCATTCATTCTGTGCTTCCTACATCTCTTCTATTGCTTCTTGAATATTCCCCCATTGCTTCTCAGATTGCCAGTAATCATGTGAACAGCTCTGACATGAGGAAGAAAAGCTCTGCTCCTCTACCAAGGAAGCCACCTTCTTCCTTGAAAACGGTGCAGAACACGGCACGGTAAGTCAGTGATGGGGAAAAGGAAAGCTGCAGGTAGCCTACAGCCTGCGGAAAATACTGGTGATTAGTCTTTTGTCTTCTGCTTGCCTTTTTGGGCACATCTTCCACAGTTCAGGTCCTTTTAAAAGTAACATTGCTGACCTCTACTTGTGAAAATACAAGGTTCCTGGCTATCATGCTGACCCTCTTCTTTAAATATGAACAGTCACTAAACTGGAAGAAGCATGCAAATAAAGGACATCTGACTGTACCCTGACTTCTCTGAGATCTGCATGCTTTTTCTGGGTTGGTGATTCAGAAAGTACTGCAGCCTGAAGGTCAACATCATTTCCAAGCAGAATGACATTGACTGTGTTTCTTTTGTATTAGGTTTATTTTGATGTTCACATTTTTTTACTTTTTTCTAAGTAATACACTGGATTTTTTCATGCAAGCTGTCACTGTAAAAACAAATCAACTGCCAGTCAATCAGGTAAAAAAATCCCTGATCCAACATTTTGAAGAAATAGCTTTTGTATATATACCGTATGTTAAGTGACTAAGGCATTAATGTTTATGCTAAGTAATGGGAAATAGACACTTCCAATAATTGGGTGTAGCGCCCCCATAGTGATAGCTGCGTTTTTGTAGTGGGTTTTTGTTAGGAGAGGTAAAATCTGGTCAGGCCTGACAGTGAGTGCAAGCCTAATTGTTTTGATCTGGGCTGGGGAGTGGCTCTGGGAGGGCTGGAGATTACAGGAAGGAATACCCCTTGGATACTCCTCCCCTTTGGGGCCAGAAGGTTCTGGAAAAGGGTATGGATAAGGAGGTGTCACTTTCTGATGTATGTTAAGGAGCCCTGACCAATCCCCAATCTGGATTGGCAGGGGGCAGGCCTCCTTAAATACAGTAACCTGCCCAGCAGGGGGGAGGAGAGTTCCAGTGGAAGAATGGAGAATACAGCAGAGGTGCTGTGGCGGCCTCATCTGGGGGGAGCTCCCAGTCTGGGGGGGGGTGACCTTGAGGCCTGGAGGCTCGGGTGCAGCCAGGAGAGGAGTTGTCCTCCTGGAGTAGCACAAGGGAGCAGAAGAGCAGCAGAGAGCCTACATTAAAGGCTCTTTAAAGATCCACTGGTGTCGGTGAGTGGGGGCCCCTTGGAGTTGGATGAGAAGGCTGAGGCAGGCTGGTAGAAGACAGTGGACAGTCTGTAGAGGTTGGAGAAGCCAAGCAGAGGAAGGAGGGCCACTGGATAGTGAGGCAGGCTGGAGGGGCCTGGAGGATGGATGGACTGGGAGTTGTAGGTCATCCAGTGCCCAGCTAGGACCAACATACTTCACAACTGGGAGCCTGTGACCCTTGCCCACAACAGGTGGTGAGGAGGTCCTGCTAACAGTAAG
>BLSH010417220.1:708755-724209 GCA_018402905.1 Glandirana rugosa
AGTTACGGTATCGTCAATGTCACAAGGACTAGTGTCGGTTTGGTCAATGTCATAGGGATCAGTGGCGTTGTGGTGAATGTCACAGGGACTAGTAGCGGTATCGTCAACGTCATAGGTCGGTTTATCCTACACGTGAGACATTCACGTCAACGAGGTCTTGAATCATTTACTCCATCCGAAATGAAACGTTTCTTGTGTGTTAGTGGACGTTTCTGTTAATTTTTTTTTTGTCGTAAAAACCAATGCTAACCTTCTACCATCAATCGTCTCGAAGTAAATAACTCGAGACTTCGTGAGGGCCCGCAAAGCGGCGAAAACAAGAGGACGTCATATGACGTCCACTTAGGATGGGGAGTCCACCTTGCCGACGTATAATTACTATACGTCGGTAAGGAAGTGGTTAAGTCTACACTTGGCACCAGCACGTAACAAAGTGCACAGTCTATTTGCCTTTAGTAAATAAACCTCATAGTCTGTGCACTTTGCAAGGGCAGTTGCTTCAGAGCTCAATAAATGAAGCTCTGCTAACTACCATCTTCCAATCGTAACCAAAAATGCTGTTTTTTTTTTAATTGTCTTTGCAGGTGATTGTGTGTTCTTTGCAAAGTAAAGCCTACCTCATTTACTAAGTTCTGGAGCAACTGCACTTACAGAGTGCACATCCTATTTGGCTGGATACTGCAACTGCTATGGCGATGATCAGGGACACTGTAAGTGGTGTTGCGGTGACTAGGGATACTGTAACTGGTTTGGCTGTGATCAGGAACACTGTAACTGCTATGGCATTGATCAGGGATATTGTAACGGGTGTGGCAGTGATCACATAGCTCCCAACTGTCCCTGATTTTGAGGGACTGTCCCTGATTTGGAACAAAGTCCCTCTGCCCTCCTCGTTTGTCCCTTATTTTGGCCTGATCTATATAGTTATATATATAATGCACTATTTATCTTTCAAAAAGCGTTTCCCAGTGCTAAACTTTTCATCCAATTTGTAAATTTCTGCATTTGTACATTTCAAAAGCCAGTATAAGGCTGGGTTCACATATTCTGCAGCCACAGCTCACATCATGGGGTCAGGTATGTCCCTGTTCACCGATTCAGGTGTGAATCAGGCTCAAATTTTTGCCTGAATTTGCACCTGAATTAGGACCAAAGACGCACAGGACCCTTTTTAAATGCGGACCCTGGCCACCCCGGAGCTGTGTGACCCAGCTCCATTGACAGCCGAACACTCTCCTGCCATGCAAATTGGATGCGGGAAAACCTGCATCCAATTCACATATGTGTGAACCTGGCCTAAAGGAATAGTAGTGGTAAAAAAAAGCACTGTGGGTTCCTACACTAACCTTAGAGTGAATGATCCTATCTCTTAAACCAGGGAAACGCTTCTCTTTATTCTGCTGACCAGACCTTTTGGGCTGGTGAACCCCATCCTCCTTAATTACCCCCAATCAGTGTCCACCTAACCCATGGGATGAGTCCTCTGGTCTCCCATAAAGAGAAGTGTTGGCTTCCATGGTTTAAGAGATAGGAGCATTCACTCTAAGGTTAGTGTAGAAACCCACTGTTATAAAGGGGTACTTTGCAGTGGTCAGTGGGCTTAAGCACTTCATGGCCATTCAGTGTGACCAAACCCCCGTATTTTTGCTATATACGTTTGGATGCTTTTAAACAGCCTGGCAGGAGTAAGTATCATGTGTGCACTGTGATATGTATTTTTTTTTGCCTATTGGTCTTACAAGCAACACCATGCGTTCTCAGACTTCTCCTGAGCCTCTCCCTCTGGAACTCCCTACCCCAATCTGTCAGAATGTCCCCAAATCTATCCACCTTCAGGCGATCCCTGAAAACGTTTCTCTTCAGGGAAGCCTATCCTGCCACCACCTAACAACTACACTTCTTATTTTCTCAATCAGCTCATCCCCCACACTTATTGCCCTTTTGTATCATTCAACCCTCCCTCCTAGATTGTAAGCTCCAACGAGCAGGGCCCTATGATTCCTCCTGTATTGAATTGTATTGTAATTGTACTGTCTGCCCTAATATTGTAAAGCGCTGCGCAAACTGTTGGCGCTATATAAATCCTGTATAATAATAATATTTTCTCCCTTACGTGCTTCTTCTCCTGACTTCTCTGTCAAGAGCAATGGCACAACCATCCACCCATCCCCACATGTCAGGGTGCTTGGTGTTATCCTGGACTCTGAACTCTCCTTTTGGCCCCACATCCAATCACTTTCCAAAATTTGCCACCTCAACCTCCACAACATCTCTAAACTTTGTCCTTTCCTAACCAATGAAACTACAAAGCTCCTGATTCACTCCCTGGTCATCTCTCACCTCGACTACTGCAACTCCCTCCTTACTGGCCTACCTTTAAATAGACTATCCCCCCTTCAGTCCATCATGAATGCTGCTGCCAGACTCCCCCACCTTACAAACCGCTCAGCGTCTGCCACCCCTCTCTGCCAATCCTTCCACTGGCTGCCACTCTCCCAACAAATTAAATTTAAAATACTAACAATGAGCTACAAAGCCATCCACAATTCTGCCCCCAGCTACATCACCAACCTTGTCTCAAAATACCAACCTAATCATCCTCTTTGTTCCTCCCAAGACCTCCTGCTTTTCAGCTCCCTCATCACCTCCTCCCATATTCACCTTCAGGACTTCTCCCGAGACTCTCTCATCCTCTGGAATTCCCTACCCCAATCTGTCAGACTGTCTCTAAATCTACTTTTAGGCGATCCCTGAAAACCTTTCTCTTCAGGGAAGCCTATCCTGCCTCCACCTAACAACTACACTCCTTATTTTCTCCATCAGCTCATCCCCCGCAGCTATTACCATTTGTATCGCTCAACCCTCCCTCCTAGATTGTAAGCTCTAACGAACAGGGAGGTCCCTCTGATTCCTCTTGCATTGATTTGTATTGTAATTGTACTGTCTGCCCCCATGTTATAAAGTGCTGCGCTAACTGTCAGCTCTATATAAATCCTGTATAATAATAATGTGTGTTTTAGAAAGATGCATGGGGTGCCATTAGGAATGTGGCTGCACGCAGGGGAGGGCTGGGCCAGGGGGCAGGGTGGTAGTTTCCCCCCAGGCCACCCTAACTTTCATTCAAAATGGCAGACGGCCTTGTGGAGGAAGGAAGTAGGGGCCAGAGGCGTAGCTACCAACTAACTGCAGGCAAAGGGGGAGGGGGGGCACTGGTGAGGCTGCATTGATTGGCACTGGTGAGGCTGCATTGATGGGCACTGGTGAGGCTGCATTGGTGGGTGGTGAGGCTGCATTGATGGGCACTGGTGAGGCTGCATTGGTGCGTGGTGAGGCTGCATTGATGGGCACTGGTGAGGCTGCATTGGTGGGTGGTGAGGGTGCATTGATGGGCACTGGTGAGGCTGCATTGGTGGGTGGTGAGGCTGCATTGATGGGCACTGGTGAGGCTGCATTGGTGGGTGGTGAGGCTGCATTGGTGGGTGGGGAGGCAGCATTGATGGGCACTGGTGAGGCTGCATTGGTGGGTGGTGAGCCTGCATTGATGCATTCTTTTTGTTAAAGCTCCTTTGTTGCTATTAACATTAAATTATGTTACCACATTGTATCATATTTGTCTTGCTACATAACACCAATATCCGTTATAACTAGTTCAATGGGCCACTTGACTGGACTTGCCCCCCAGGCCTAAGGCTGCCAGCCCTCCCCTGGCTGCACGGTTTCTCTGCGTTGGATATCGCATGTGTGAACGCAGCAGAACTCATCACACAGCTGAAGGGCACAATCTACGTCTGCACAGTGGACATAGAACACCCAGCCATGTCTATAGAGAAATGACCCATGCCAGAGTCAGCCGGTGCTGGTGACCAGTAACATTACACCAGTACACCCAGTAAGCGGTGAGGTCATGTTCTCCTTGAATGAAATGAGTTCAGGGAAGTGATCGCAGCGCTCTAATAGAAGCTCACTTGTCATCTCTCTCTATATATCTCCAGCCTTCTAGTCTGCTTCACCCCGACAGCTGCCGCTCCGCACTGACACATTCCCATCACATGACTCGTCCCTGCACAGCCATTACATCATTAAGGGCGGTGCTAGCGCTGTCACTCCAACCAATGGGCGGCGCCTAACCCCAACAGTAAACAAAGGGGAATCACCAGAGCGTGGGGCGGGGGAGCGGCCGTTGTGGGCGGTGACGTAGCCAATCCGAACGTAAACAACTCCAGAGAGAGGTGGAAGCAGCTCGAGCCTTCTGGATCGGAGTGACGTCACCGGGGAGGCGTGGTAGACGGGTCTGTTCCAAGCGTTACAATGTATCCAGATCTCCGATTGTTACTTCCTATAGAATACATAGAACTGAGCGGTAATCCGCCTCGAAGGTGTGAGTGCATGGATTTCCCGCCAGATCTCCATTACTGAGTGTGATAATTATAAATGTGTACGCTCAGCACTGGGCGATGTGTCTGTTCAGGGTGATGAGCTCATAGGAATGATAAATGTCCTGCATGCAATGGGCCTGACATTGGAGATAGGGATGGGGGATGAACAAGGTGACAAATATACACCATCAGCACACTATGTACCAAATACATAAATGACAGCTTGGAAAATTGTATGCTAGTCATAGGCAAGCGCACAGGGTGTGCCAGGTGTGCCTGGGCACACCCTAATCACCCTGTGTGGCGCGTATTCCCCGTTTAGACCCCTGATATTTCAGGAAATAAAAAAATCTTTTTGTTTTTGCTCCTAAAAAAATAATAAAAAAATACAATTGTAAAAGTTAATAAAAATTAAAACTACTGACACCGTCCACTGCCCTACTGACACCAATCTCTGCCCTACTGACACCATCCACTGCCCTACTGACACCATCCACTGCCCTACTGACACCAATCTCTGCCATTATGACACTGTCCACTGCCCTACTGACACCAATCTCTGCCCTTATGACACCGTCCACTGTTCTACTGACACCAATCTCTGCCCTTATGACACCGTCCACTGCCCTACTGGCACCAACCTCTGCCCTTATGACACCGTCCACTGTTCTACTGACACCAATCTCTGCCCTTATGACACCGTCCACTGCCCTACTGACACCAATCTCTGCCATTATGGCATCATCCACTGCCCTACTGACACCAATCTCTGCCCTTATGACACCGTCCACTGCCCTACTGACACCAATCTCTGCCCTTATGACACCGTCCACTGCCCTACTGACACCAATCTCTGCTCTTATGACACCGTCCACTGCCCTACTGACACCAATCTCTGCCCTTATGACACCGTCCACTGCCCTACTGACACCAATCTCTGCTCTTATGACACCGTCCACTGCTCTACTGACACCAATCTCTGCTCTTATGACACCGTCCACTGCCCTACTGACACCAATCTCTGCCCTTATGACACCGTCCACTGCTCTACTGACACCATCAGTATATATATACACACACACATGCACACACACGCATATGAGTTTCAGCCTTTGGGTGCACACTTATGGCCAGCATTCACCTCTCCTTTCCTTCCTCTGATGTCCCCCCTCCTCGCTACAGTATTTACACCCCCCTGGTAATGGTGTACAATGAAGAAAAATGTTTACCTTACAACATTGGTTTAAGTGCTTGATTACCGTGGTGCACACTATCAGACATAACGGAGACTGCTACGTATCATAAAAAAAGATCCCCCCATTGTGTGTTGGCACCAAATCCATTCGAGTGAATCAGGTCACACCACAACTGCATGCTATGCAGGCTTTTAGGGGTTAAAAAAGGTAGTGATGAGGTGACATCACATTTCTTTCCATATATCAAACGCCCTCTGAAAAGATATCCACCTTGGATCACTCCTCAGAGGGCTAACAAGTGCAAATAAAGGCTCACTGTACAATCTCCTTAAAGTGGAGCTCCACCCAAAAGGGAAGCTCCACATGCCACATTTGGCAAATTTTTGGCGGAGAGGGGGAGTGGGTACCTGGTTTTGAAAGGCCTGCTCCCACTTCAAGGTCAGATTACCGCAGCAATCTACGAGGAAGTTTGGCCCCTCCTCCTTCCCGCCACAGGCTTCAGGGACACACACAGGTCCCAGAAGACTGCGGGACTATTCACAAAGTGCAGTTTGACTCGCACATGCAGAGTAGGATTCCCTTACCTAAGATTCCGGCAGTGGTGGCTGGTGACAACCAACCCTTCCCGGTCGGCTGGTGGCGCTCACAACCTCCCCCCCCAGCGGGCGGTTGGTCGGTCATCCAGCCCCGCACTTACCCCATCTAGGATGCAGGTAGGCATCGCTCTTATGGGCGACATGCGGCACGCGGCAGGCGGGGCCTTCCATCGCGTCTCCTCTTCCTCTGCATCACGGCGGCTTCTTGGGCGCCCCAAGCCCACACTTTTAGAAGCCAATTAGAGCCTCTGGCTTTAATCATGTGCTTCAAAAACACCCCCCCCCCCCACTGGATTCCATGCGTCCGGCGCCCTGCATGTTGATTAGGGGGCTGGACGCATGGATGGGGGGCGGAGCATACTGCAACCGCTAGTCGGCTCTCCACTTGAAACCCTTCCTTGCGGATCTGTATCAAGTATTGCAATGACGTGCTATATGTCTCCTATTTGTAATTGTATTTTACAATGTTAGACTATTCGGTCTTTTTATTGTATATCAATAAATTTAGTATGTTTTACAATATTTGAGCAGTGTCTGTCTGAGTACCCACCTATAAAATCCCTCTGGGGGCCATTTCTTCCTATCCTCTAGCAATTTGGGATGTAGTGGTGAACTCTGCTCTAGGAGGACATAGGTCAGGTGTTCTTTTTCTATTACATCAGTTCAAAAGGGGGACACAGGCACCTGCTGAGCAGGAGGGCCAGCTGTACTGTCTTATTGCAGACACCAATCATCATCTGCCTTCCCCTGCAACGCTGCCAGCTTCTCCTTCTGACTGCACTGCAGGTAGGTGGTTCTACCACATGCACCCCTTCCATCTGCTGTCCAGGCCTCTCTGTGTGCCCCTTTCCTCCGCAGTGCTTCTGGCTTCCCTCCTCTCCTCTCCTGCCGGCAGCTGATGTGGTCGCCCACATTTATTGGTCCCTTCCTTTCCTGAATGAGCACAGTGAGTGATTGGTACCAATCACCCCGTAGCTATTTATCACTGAAGCCTAGTAAACTGTTTACTATGCTTAACCTGAGCAAGAAGCTTCATTGATTGAAGAATCGGCTCTGGTGCTGACATCGCAGGATCCATGGACAGGTAAGCTGCTAACTTTTAATATTTTTTGGGGGGGAGGGGGCATTATATGCAGGAGCCCCCGGCAGCTTCCAGGGGTTGGCATAGGGTGTAATCAGGGTGGAGAAGTGACAGTAGGGGGATTTCTGGCAGGGGTCTTAGTATTGGGGTTCCTCATTATTCTCAGATGTTAGGAAGATGAAGCAGCACTAGTTTTATAATGATAGTAATTTGAAGGGGGGGGGGGGGTCATTCCCTGACACACAGTGATGGTGATGAAGTAGTACTGGATTTTGATCACATAGTAATGGGGAAGGGTTCCCATTTACTGATATAATTAGTACCAGTCAGTAAATACACAATGATCTGGGCAGGGAGGGCTCTTATTTACTGACACAGGGTGAGGGTGATGAGCAGTACGAGATGTCATTTATAGTCATTTGGAGGATCCTCATTCACCAACATTGGGGTAATAAATCAGCATCAGGTATTATATCATTGTGATAATGCACCCCTCTTATAGTTGTGAGGAATCTCAGAGATGACGTCTGATCAGGGCAAGGAAGCAGCAATGGTTATACTTATAGAGTATTTGGAAGCCCCCTATTTGCTAACATAAGGATGATGAAGCAGTCCTAGTTATTACATAAGGGTGATAAAGCAGTCCTAGTTATATAAGGGTGATGATGAAGCACTCCTTATCACTGATAGGTATAGAGCAGAGGGCCCCATACATGGCATCTGATCAGGATAATGATACATGGTTATAGAGCAGAGGGCCCCATACATGGCATCTGATCAGGATAATGATACATGGTTATAGAGCAGGGGGCCCCCATACATGGCATCTGATCAGGGTGATGATGCGTGGTTATAGAGAGTGATGACATACTGTATGGTTATAGATGAGAGGACCCTTATATGTTATCTGATCAGTGTGATGATTATACATGGTTATATAGATCAGCGGACCCCTATATATAACATCTGATGGGGTGATGGTTATAGATCAGAGGACCCTTATATATGACATCCGATCAGTGTGATGATACATGGTTATATAGCAGAGAGGGCTCCTATAGATGATATCTGATCAGGGTGATGGATAGTTATAGATCAGAGGACCCCTATAGGTGACATGTGATCGGGGTGATGGTTATAGATCAGAGGACCCCTATAGGTGACATGTGATCTGGATAATGGTTATAGATCAGAGGACCCCTATAGATGACATGTGATCAGGGTGATGGTTATAGATCAGAGGACCCCTATAAATGACAAATGATCGGGGTGATGGTTATAGATCAGAGGACCCCTATAAATGACATGTGATCGGGGTGATGGTTATAGATCAGGGGACCCCTATAGATGACATGTGATCAGGGTGATGGTTATATATCAGAGGACCCCTATAGGTGACATGTGATCGGGGTGATGGTTATAGATCAGGGGACCCCTATAGATGACATGTGATTGGGGTGATGGTTATAGATCAGATGACCCCTATAGGTGACATGTGATCTGGATAATGGTTATATATCAGAGGACCCCTATAGGTGGCATGCGATCGGGGTGATGGTTATAGATCAGAGGACCCCTATAGGTGACATGTGATCGGGGTAATGGTTATTGATCAGAGGACCCCTATAGGTGACATGTGATCGGGTGATGGTTATAGATCAGAGGACCCCTATGAATGACATGTGATCGGGGTGATGGTTATAGATCAGAGGACCCCTATAAATGACATGTGATCGGGGTGATGGTTATAGATCAGAGGACCCCTATAAATGACATGTGATCGGGGTGATGGTTATAGATCAGAGGACCCCTATAGGTGACATGTGATCGGGGTGGTTATAGATCAGAGGACCACTATAGGTGACATGTGATTGGGGTGATGGTTATAGATCAGAGGACCCCTATAGGTGACATGTGATTGGGGTGATGGTTATAGATCAGAGGACCCCTATAGGTGACATGTGATCGGGGTGATGGTTGTAGATCAGAGGACCCCTATAGGTGCCATGTGATCGGGGTGATGGTTATTGATCAGAGGACCCCTATAGGTGACATGTGATTGGGGTTATGGTTATAGATCAGAGGACACCTATAGGTGCCATGTGATCGGGGTGATGGTTATTGATCAGAGGACCCCTATAGGTGACATGTGATCGGGGTGATGGTTATAGATCAGAGGACCCCTATAAATGACATGTGATCGGGGTGATGGTTATAGATCAGAGGACCCCTATAGGTGACATGCGATCGGGGTGATGGTTATAGATCAGAGGACCCCTATAGGTGCCATGTGATCGGGTGATGGTTATAGATCAGAGGACCCCTATAGGTGACATGTGATCGGGGTGATGGTTATTGATCAGAGGTCCCCTATAGGTGCCATGTGATCGGGGTGATGGTTATAGATCAGAGGACCCCTATAGGTGCCATGTGATCGGGGTGATGGTTATTGATCAGAGGACCCCTATAGGTGCCATGTGATCGGGGTGATGGTTATAGATCAGAGGACACCTATAGGTGCCATGTGATCGGGGTGATGGTTATTGATCAGAGGACCCCTATAGGTGACATGTGATCGGGGTGATGGTTATAGATCAGAGGACCCCTATAAATGACATGTGATCGGGGTGATGGTTATAGATCAGAGGACCCCTATAGGTGCCATGTGATCGGGGTGATGGTTATTGATCAGAGGACCCCTATAGGTGACATGTGATCGGGGTGATGGTTATAGATCAGAGGACCCCTATAGGTGCCATGTGATCGGGGTGATGGTTATTGATCAGAGGACCCTTATAGGTGCCATGTGATCGGGGTGATGGTTATTGATCAGAGGACCCTTATAGGTGCCATGTGATCGGGGTGATGGTTATTGATCAGAGGACCCCTATAGGTGCCATGTGATCGGGGTGATGGTTATAGATCAGAGGACCCCTATAGGTGCCATGTGATCGGGGTGATGGTTATAGATCAGAGGACCCCTATAGGTGCCATGTGATCGGGGTGATAATGATGCAGTGCTCCTCCTTATCTCATCGCTGACATGTGATCGGGGTTATTTTTACCCCCCGGCCGGGTATAAAGGGAGCCCCATCCTGGCGGAGAGTCATCAGGTCTCCTCCTCTCTCTGTAGCAGCGACTTCCTCCTCCTCCTCCGGCCGCTATGCCCGCCTTCTCCTTCCTCCCCCCGGCTCCCTCCAGCGCTCACACCCACCATAGACCCATGTGCAGCCCGGAGAGGATCGTGCCGATCCGCCTTGTGCAGTCAGGCCTGGGGCGGCTCTCGGGGCTCAGCATGCAGCTGTCGGCCGCCCAGCTCCAGAACAGCCAGGAGCAGCCGCCCTCCTCGTCCGATCTCCGGGGCTGGCTCAGCGACATGGTACAGCAGGAAGCCACCAGGCCCGAGCGGCCAGCCTCTCCCGAGGAGAAGAGCAGCGGTGCCAGCCCCGGATACTGGCACCATAAGGAGGAGAGCAGTGCCAGTCCCGGACAGTGGGACCACGAGGAGGGGGACAGCAACAGCAGTGCCAACCCCAGATACTGGCACTCAGAGGACAACAACAGTGCCACCCCCAGACACTGGCATCCAGAGGAAAACAGCAGTGCCACCCCCAGATACTGGCACCCAGAGGAGAACAGTGCCAACCCCAAATACTGGCACCCAGAGGAGAACAACAGTGCCAACCCCAGATACTGGCACCCAGAGGAGAACAACAGTGCCAACTCTAGCTCATGGCACCCCAGTGCTACCATCCAACTGCCCAGTGCCAGGACTGAGTCACACCAGGAGCGCTTGGCACTGCACCTGGCCGAGCTAGAAAAGCAGGACAAGTACTTGCGAGAGAAGAACCGATACCGCTTTTATATAATCCCAGATGGGAATTGCCTATACCGAGCCATCAGCAAGGCCGTATACGGTGACCAGAGCCTGCACTCTGACCTACGGGAGCGCACCGTGCACCATGTGGCCGACCACCTGGACACCTTCAACCTCATCATCGAGGGGGACATTGGTGAGTTTCTGATCAATGCCGCCCAGGACGGGGCGTGGGCTGGGTATCCAGAGTTGCTGGCCATGAGTCAGATGCTTAACGTAAACATCCACTTGACCACTGGAGGAAGGCCAGAATGCCCCACGGTCTCCACCATGGTCCACTACCTGGGGGAAGAAGACCCTTGTAAGCCCAGCATTTGGCTCAGCTGGCTCAGCAATGGCCACTACGACGCCATACTCGAGGAGCCCCAGCCCAACCCAGAGTATGAAAATTGGAGCAAGCAGAACCAGGCCCAGCGCCAACGAGACCAAGAACTGGCCAAGTCCATGGCAATTTCCCTCTCCAAAATGTACATTGAGCAGAACGCCTGTTCCTGAGATGGAACACCCTATGTGGACTCCTATCCCTAACCCTTAAGTGGCCATAGACCAAATTTCACCAGGTACAGAAGATTCCAGTGCCCTTGTTCGTTAGTGTATGTGTTGAGGATGATTGTAGTAGGTGAACCGTGGAGGAGAAAAATATCAGAAAGTTGATGGGACAGTTTGAAACTTTTGGGACTTTTTGTGCAAGCCATTCCATGTTGGCTGAGTTCCAAGGCCATATCCGGCACGTATGGTGGAAAAAAACCACCGGTTGGCATTGGATATGACAAAGGCAATTCAACAATTAGACCATTGACTGACACCTAGAATATTTTGCCTGTGGCCAGCTTTAGGCCCAACCACCCAGGGAGAAGGAGTGAGGCCACGCCAGTCTACGCTTTCAGCACTTTAAACCTTCACAATGACCGCAGACTTGATGCCTTAACTGTTTCTGGATTTGTGTAGCTGCCCTGCAAGCTCAGGCTATCCCTTTCCCCTTGGATAATAAATGGATTTGTGTGCTATTTATACTCTTTGTCAGGTTTATCACTCTTGTACATCATAAACTGGTTTTTAAAGTAAGTATTTTTGCTACAGTTTGTTTACCACGTCGCCGTGCTGCGTAGATGTGGACTTTCTGTCTCAGACTTGGTGGTGAGCCAGGCAGTGACCAATGGAGGTGGGGCGGCACGGTGAGAGATTTTTTCTGTTGCAGCTCAATATTTATTATTGCAGTTCCTATTTTTCCAGTTTTGTAATTATGGAGCATTTGTATATATGTTCATAGCGACATTCCCAGTTTAGTACGCAAGGAATAAAGTTTTCTTATCTTTTTCAAATCAACTGTCGGTGTGCTTTTTCTGACTCCTTTGTCTCGTACCTGATCTGGTCGAGGCCTAAGGATTTAAGGTCCTGGTGTATAATCTAAGCAGGGCGATGGATTAACCCCTGTGTCTCCCTAATTCGCACAGCAGGCTTGTTGTAGGTAGCATTTCGTACCAGCAGAATACTAAGAAGGTAAATTCGATTTTTTTTCTGAAATGTTAGAAATGTTTTTATTAAAAAATGGAAAAGATGCCACATTGGGTTTGGGACACTAATTCATCAATTTTGGGTACAGTAACCAATATCAACCAATCAGAATACATCATATACTGTTTAGATGTATGTTCGGATTGGTGCTTGCCACGTGTAATGCTACATTTTTTTGTGGAACTACAAATACCAGCATTTGAGCTTCCTGGACTTGTAGTTCCATAAAGACTGGCTAGCTGCAATTTAAAATTGTTTATGAGATCAAAGCCAGGGATTGTATATTTCTCTATTTGTAACAAATGGTAGCGTCTTAACATTTCTAATTTATTTAGAGAAATAAAATTGTAAGGTAAAATAATAAGTGTGCAGAAATTGAAACAACCGTTTAGATCAGCTTTTCTACCCAGGAGTAACCCTGGATGGAGGTCTCTGGGAAAACCTGCTAAAAATGAAGGGGGGAATTTACTAAAACTGGAGAGTGCAAAATCCTGTGTAGTTCTGCATAGTAACCAATCAGCTTCCAGGTTTTATCTTCAAAGCTTAACTGAAGAAGCTGAAGTTAGAATCTGATTGGCTACTATGCACAGCTGCACTAGACTCTGAGTGCTCCAGTTTTAGTAACTCTCCCCCTATATATATATATGTTGTATGGTAAAATAGCACGCTGCTAATAGTTTTAAGTAAATAATAAGGATTTTTTTAGTGCCATTCCAAAAATATGAAAAGAATGAAATGGGGTAATCAGATTATATTAACAAGGCATACTCAGAATATTAGATAACTAGAGCAAATTTATTTTACAACACTGCCTTGTCAATAATATTAACACAAGTTAAAAATAATGGCCAGAAAAAAAACTGAGTTGTTGGTAAAAAAAAAGTGTCCCCTTACCATTGTGATCAGTGGAGAAATGGCCCTTACATTGGTGGTCATTGTGGGTGGCAGATCAGTCTCATTGCTCAAGGAACCCCTAGCAGCCTCCTAAGGAACCCTAATTAGGAAAGCTGAATTTAGATACAACTTTGTAGCAGTTTACAGTTGTCTGGGAAATTGTTACCGGCCTTCTAGGTCAGTGGTTGTCAACTTATAAGCTAAAGAGGGCCTCAAATGCAGCCCCTGACATCACCAAAGTATCCCACATAATGTTCAATATGCACTATATTGTCAAAAGTATTGGGACGCCTGCCTTTACACACAGATGTACTTTTAATGGCATCCCAGTCTTAGTCCGTAGGGTTCAATATTGAGTTGGCCCACCCTTTGCAGCTATAACAGCTTCAACTCTTCTGGGAAGGCTGTCCACAAGGTTTAGGAGTGTCTATGGGAATGTTTGACCATTCTTCCAGGAGCGCATTTGTAGGTCAGGCACTGATATTGGATGAGAAGGCCTGGCTCACAGTCTCTGCTCTAATTCATGCCAAAGGTGTTCTATCGGGTTAAGGTCAGGTCTCTGTGCAGGTCAGTCAAATTCCTCCACCCCAAACTCACTCATCCATGTCTTTATGGACTTGCTTTGTGCACTGGTCTAAATCATTTGGTGGAGGGTGATTGTGGTGTGGGATTGTTTCTCAAAGGTTGGGCTTGGCCCCTTAGTTCCAATGAAGGTAACTCTTAAAGTACAACTAAAGGCAACATACATATTTTAGTAAATCCTCATATAAAGACCTGAAAGATACACATGGTAATAAACATAATAACTGAAATGATTATTTCCCTACCATGTAGCTGTGATTGAAGTCTATAATCCCCTCATCAGTTCTCCTTAGCTGTGTAGTGTAGTGATGATGGGAGGAGTTCTGCAGAGGTCAGATGTTATTTCCTGTCAGTGAAATAGCTGCTCTATCCCACAGACATCCAGACTTCTATGATGCTCAGTCTATTTTACATAACACACACCCATCTGCCAATCAGTGTTGCCAACCATCCGTTAATTTATGGACAGCCCATTAATCTCCGGGTTGTCCGTAAATGTCCGTTACCGGCAGCGGTGCCCATAAAAAGATGGCCGCGGGCCGACAGCGCAACTGCACATGCGCCGTTCTGAAGCCGGCCGGGCTCGGGAAAACTCGTACTCGCTCGGCAGGCGTGCGCATGCGCAGTGACGTGATGGTGCCATTTTTGAACGCCAGGCCCTCGTTCTCGGGGCCCGGGGGGTGTCTCGCCACAGCAGAGGAGGAGGAGGTCGGTCTCTGCTGCCTGAAATGGAGCACTGGTGCTGAGCCTGAGACTGTCACCATGACCATCCACTACAGGTCAGTGACTGACATTCAGTGTTGACACTGACAGTGTGTACACTGAGCCAAGTATGGAGGAGGGTGGGCATGGTGCAGGGGGTCAGAGGCTCTGGCCCCTTGCACCATGCCCACACAGCCTCTGACCCCCTGTACCATGTCCACACAGCCTCTGTCCTCCTGCACCATGCCCACACAGCCTCTGACCCTCTGCACCATGCCCACACAGCCTCTGACCCTCTGCACCATGCCCACACAACCTCTGACCCTCTGCACCAGGTCCACACAGCCTCTGACCCCCTATACCATGTCCACAAAACCTCTGACCCCCTGCACCATGTCCACACAGCCTCTGACCCCTGTACCATGTCCACACAGCCTCTGACCTCCTGTACCTTGTCCACACAGCCTCTGACCCCCCTGTACCATGTCCACACAGCCTATGACCACCTCCTGTACCATGTCCGCACAGCCTATGACCACCCCCTGTACCATGTCCACACAGCCTCTGACCCCCTGTACCATGTCCACACAGCCTCTGATCCTCCTGTACCATGTCCACACCTGTCTCTTATACAC
>BLSH010417220.1:733436-744602 GCA_018402905.1 Glandirana rugosa
AAATTTTGCCACCACCTACGTGAATATAAGATTTGCGTGCCCCACAAGACAGCCTTTCAAAATATCATAGTAGAGATGCCGACTATATTGATTCTGACACTAATGTGATTGGATAAACCTGAATAACAAACGATAGGTGTAAAAAGTAATGGGAGTGAAAAATCGCGTCGGGACTTGTAAAATAGAAATATATAAACATCATAATCCGACGTCGATCAAGAATTGGAAATCTCGTCAAATAAAACAATATGTAACTAGCCCTCTGCCCTGAGAAGGCCTCTGGTCGCCGGGACCCAGCTGTCGGAGGGGTCCTGTGGGGGGGGGGGGGTCGACATATCCGACCGTAGACAGCACTAGTGGCAGGTCAGGTGCCCTTCTTTGCTGAAGGGGTCGAGGGGGGGGGGGGGTGTCCTGGGGAGGCTGTCGACCCAGGGCCGCTGGTCTCCGGAAGAGTCCCGTCTCCCGATCAATGTATAACAAAATAAACTGCTCTAAAGGTTAAGAACTAGCTGCAGCCTAATACTACAAATATATAAAGATAAAATGTTCAGGGCTGCGCTAAAAAGTGAGGGTAATGAAAAATGTGGATAGCAAACAATAAGTCCAAATAGGTTAGTGTAATCACAGTCTTAGTTATATCAGCCGTAGAGATGATACTATAAAACTTTCCGACAGAACACCCCGTGCGTTTAGAATATAAGTGCATCCACCACCGTTTTAAAAGGGGGCTTACCAGCTGCTGGTAAGCCCCCTTTTAAAACAGTGGTGGATGCACTTATATTCTAAATGCACGGGGTGTCCTGTCGGAAAGTTTTATAGTATCATCTTTACGGCTGATATAACTAAGACTGTGATTACATTAACCTATTTGGACTTATTGTTTGCTATCCGCATTTTACATTACCCTCACTTTTTAGCACAGCCCTGAACATTTTATCCCGATCAATGTGCTGGAACTGCGAGTGATCAGGCTTTGCCTTCTCCCACTGGTCGGCGAGGTTGTACAGGCATCCTGTTCGGGTCCAGTCAGACAACACCACGGCTGTGGCTTACGAGAACCATCAGGGCGGAACGAGAAGCACGGCAGCGGCGTCAGAAGTAGCCCACATTCTGCGGTGGGCAGAGCTTCACGTGGTCCCTGAACCCGGAGGTGTTCCACCAGATTTGTCAAAGGTGGGGTAAACCAGACGTGGATCTCTTGGCGTCCCGGCTCAACTGGAAGGTGCAGGTCTTCATGAGCAGAACAAGGGATCCGCTGGCAGACGCAGCGGATGCCCTCGTGGCTCCGCGGTCTCGGTACCGATTGCTCTATGCCTTACCTCCGCCTCCGCTACTTCCGCGTTTGCTGCGCAGGATAGAGGCGGAGAGGATTCCAACCATACTGGTAGTGCCAGATTGGCCTCGGTGTCCTTGGTACGCCGACATGGTGCGGATGGTGGTCGACGTTCCCTGGTGGCTCCTGCTTCACGAGGACCTACTTTCACAGGGACCCATCTTGCACCCTGCTTTACCCTCGCTGGCTTTAATGGCCTGGCTATTGAGTCCCAGGTGTTAAAGGATAGGGGACTCTCTGAGTCTGTCATTCCCACTATGCTCAAGGCGCATAAGGCCACTTCGCGGAAGATCTATCACCGCACCTGGAAGGCCTACATTGCCTGGTGCAAGGAGGGTGGTTGGAACCCCCGTTCTTTCTTGGTGGCTCGGGTGCTGGCCTTCCTTCAGCAAGGCCTGGATCATAAGTTGGTGTTGAGCACGCTTAAGGGACAGATTTCTGCCCTGGCGATTCTTTTTCAGCGTCCCTTGGCAACGCATTCCTTGATCTGTATCTTTGTCTAGGGGGTTCGTCATGTCACTCCCCAGGTGTGGTCGCCTTTGGCGCCTTGGGACCTTAATCTGCTCCTTTCAGTGCTTCAGAAGCCGCTTAAATATCAGGGAAATTTCCCTGCAACTGCTCTCGCAGAAAGTGGCCTTCCTGGTGGCAATAGCATCCGCTAGGTGGGTGTCTGAGCTGGCGGCTCTGTCCTGTAGGTCCCCGTACTTGGTCCTACATAGGGACAAGACGGTTTTGCGCCCCTCTCCCTCCTTACGGAAGGTGGTCTCTTCATTTCACATCAATGAGGACATTGTCCTCCCTTCGCTGTGTCCGCACCCGTCTCATCCTAAGGAAGTTGCTTTGCATTCCCTGGATGTGATTAGGGCTCTGCAGGTGTATTTGGCAGCCACGGCCTCGTTTCAGAGGTCCGATGCGCTTTTTGTCGCGGTTGATGGTCTGCGCAAGGGGATGGCGGCCTCGTCGGCCACCATTTCCCGCTGGATACGACAGACGGTGACCCGTGCGTATGCTGTTTGGGGCCAGGAGCCCCCTTTTCCGGTCACGGCTCACTCTACTATGGCGATTAGTACTTCCTGGGCTTTCCGACACCAGACGTCGGTTTCTCAGGTGTGCAAGGCGGCCACTTGGTCCTCGGTGCACACTTTTTCCAAGTTTTACAAAGTTGATGTTGCAGCATCTTCCGATGCTGCTTTTGACCGCAAAGTTTTGCAGGCAGTGGTGTGAGGCGCGTCTGGCACCTCCCGGAGAACAGTTTTGTTGGGTACTGTTGTTGTTGTTGCCCACCCCTCGTTGTGACACTGCTTTGGGACATCCCCACGTGTCAAGAATAGAGGCTGCGTCCGTCAATGAACGGTTGAGAAAATAGGATTTTTTGACTTACCGTAAAATCCTTTTCTCTGAGTTCATTGACGGACGCAGCACCCACCCCTCTTTATTGAGTTTGTACTGCTTGTTACGAACTGAGTTGCTGAGCAGGGCAGGAGGGGTTATGCCAAGTGAGGACTGCCCCCTGGGAGGGTCTGTGTCTGCTTTGAGCTGAACTATGTTCTGCCTAGTCCACTCCTAGTGAAAGGTGCATAAACCCCACATGTCAAGAATAGAGGCTGTGTCCGTGAATGAACTCAGAGAAAAGGATTTTACAGTAAGTCAAAAAATCCTATTTTTTCCCTTTAAGAATAACTGTGTCCCATGAATATATCAAATCTGATCATTTTATTCAACCCTGCCAGTGGTAAGTGGCTGGTCTCATTCATGTAAACTGATACATTCTGCTGGAGAGCTTGAGCTTGTGAAAAATAGCAGACCTATGTTCCAGATCACCAGATGAAAATAGAAGAAAGCCTAAAAATGGAAACTAATGCAGCCATCACATCTAAGAATTGGTAAGCTGCAATATAATAAATTATTGCTTTGGATTTAATACTGCTTTAGGCTTTAATGCTATGTATGTACACCATGAATTAAAACTGGGCCTGTAATTAGTTGTGCAGTTAGTATTCCTAGGCAAGTTTGACCCGTCCATCAAGTTCAGCTTCTATCTGTATACTACATCTGTAGCTTCATTTATTACTGTGATGCACTGAGCAGCTGTGGGTTGTAACCAATTACAAATCCGAATACAATGTCTCTTCTACAATAAAAAACGCTTACCTGCTTGTTCCCAATACACTGCATATGCTTCTCAGTTTACTTTCTGCCATACTGTTTGGGTGACAAGATGACAGCACTCCTGTGCATGCGCAGGAGTGATATCATCCCATGTTGGCCCATCAAGATGATCAAAAAAGCTGGGGAGAAGATGCCGCCAAAGTACCTTGCGGGGATCAGACCTTTGGAACTTAGGTAAGTATTTTTTTTTTTTCATTTTGAATAGAGTAAGGTAGGAATATAACCCCTGTCAGGTTTTTTTGTTTCATTGCAGAGATTTCCCTTCACTTCCTGTTCCATAGCCAAACAGGAAGTGAGAGAAAATCCCTGCAAATAAAGGGAATTTCTTGGGGATACCCAGGTCACCAGAACTAGTGTCTCCATTGGAAGATTTCCCCTTTTTTGGGAACAAAAGAAAATTTGGGATTTTCTTTTACTTTCTCTTTCAATGATAATGGTAAACAGGACAAATTAAGAGGATGACTCTCCTTAACGGGGGCACAGACAGCAATAAAAACTGACATGTTCTAATCCATCTCCCCTCTATTCAAAACTAAAACAAAATTGCCTTTAGCCTAGGTCACGTTGATGTGATTTGACATATCATATCGCATGCCAAATCAGCCGCAATTGCTGGCAATGGCACCGCCCGAATCAGTGCGACGCGCCATTTGTGATGCCGCACCGATTTCCAAAAATACTTTCTGTACTACCATTAGCAACTTTGGGGTGTGATTTCCATAGACATCTGTGCAGAACCCCCACACAGATGCCTCTGAAATCGCCCCCGAAGTCGGGACTGACATGCGGGAATGAAATTGGGCGCGTTCAGCTGAACTCATCATTTCATTCCCGCTGTCAGTGTAAACCCAGGCTCAGTTGTACTTTAAAGCTTAAGTATGGCCAAATACGATTTGTGTATATTCGCACAGTAAAAACATTACGTCTAATGAAGTGTGCCCCATCTTTTGCTACTGCAGCATTTTTTAGAACTTTTACTTTAATTTAGCTTGCAATTCCCTGTTGGCGCCAAACATGAATCATAGTTCTGGCTGTAGAACAGCTTTACAGTTGGTCACTTGCTTGGCACCTCCTTTATTCAGGGGCTTAACGATAGGGGTTGCAATTGCAACCGGGCCCCATGGTGCAGGGGGGCCCATGTGCCTCCCTTGTATACCTGGATAGGAGGGATGGGGGGGGGGTGGCATTTAGAGGAACCGTTCTCCTCCATTTTCCTCCTAATGGAGGAGATTGGTTCCTCTATATCAGGGATAAGCAATTAGCGGACCTCCAGCTGTTGCAAAACTACAAGTCCCACCATGCCTCTACCTCTGGGTATCATGCTTGTGCCTGTCAGAGTCTTGCTATGCCTCATGGGACTTGTAGTTCTGCAACTGCTGGAGGTCCGCTAATTACATATCCCTGCTCTATATGCTTCCCCTGCCACCCCTCCTATCCAGTTTACTTGTCTTCTGTTGTTCCCAGGGTCCCTGTATGCTTCCCTGGTCCCCCCCACAGAGCTGCTGTCTTCCCCCCTCCTCTCTCCTGTCAGCTGCTGTAGAAGATATGTCATGATGAAGAGATGGGAATGGGTCGGTAAATTTGTCATTTACTGGCTCCTTCCTTCTCTGAATGGACAGATTCAGTGATTGGTACCAATTGGTTCATTCATAACTGAAGCATAGTAAACTGATTTTTACTATACTTCAATTTCTGAATGAATGGGAGGCTTGGTACTCAACTATTCCTGTCCATTCATTCTGTGCAGCTGAGGCTACACAGATAGAGATTAAGGGCTGAGGATTGTTTAGACCCTGATATCTCATCAAAGCTCCCCAAGAGAGCTCCTAAAAATAAAATTGTAAAAAATTATAAAAATAAAATTGTAAAATAAATAAAAGGAAAAGGTAAAAAAATAATAAAATTAAAATAAAAATTAAAAACTACTGACACCAGTGAGGAAACTATTAGGATTGCAAAGGTTGCAATTGGGACCTGGCCCTGGCATTTCACCACCATGGGGAAGCCCGAAGATGGCAGAAAGGGGCCCACTACAGAACTTGTGAAAGGGTGCCGCTGCGGGACCGTAATACAGGGACCCGCAATAGGAGTAAAGGGCCCCAGGATCAGCGGGAGGAGGGAAGGGCCCTGACCAGGGGTCAGGGGGCCCTTCATAAATTCTTGCACTGGGGCCCTGAAGGGTCTAGTTACGCCTCTGCCTCCATTCATAACAAGCCTTGCATTTTCTTTCTCTCCCCTTGTTAGACCCCTTTGACACAAACTTGGGTCCACCTGTCTGTTCTTCGGTAGACTTGATCGGAACCTCCATACAATACAAACAATAGTTATATTTGACAATCCAATTCTTAGCTTACTTCACAAAATCTTCATTCATGTTGTGAGTTCTGCTTATCTGCTGGCCATCTGTTTCAACTTTCTGGATTCCTGCAAACTGCTTTCTAGTTTCTTATCTGCTGTTTATTTTACATTTCTAAGAACCAGGGCTGGAGCTGCCTCTAGGAGAACTAGGCAGTTGCCTAGGGTGTGCTGCCGCCTAATGCAAGGCCATGACCAGTTGTTGCTGGGTCCAAACCCCGCCTAGGGCGTCCTGACCGAATACCCAGTCTGCGTATCTGTTGCCACAGCCGCGCTGCTCAGCAACAGTGCAAGCTCTGCAGCATTTAGAGCTGTCCCTGAATGTACCGCGCCTGACAGTATCCACCGCTGCCGCCGCCCATGTCCTATCAACCAATCATATGCTTGCCCTTCCCCCAGACCCCGAAATTCAGAGGAGGAAGAAGTTCCTCTTCCACACCTATCCGGTCCCAGTGCCCAGCCTTCTAGCTTCCACATATCCTGTACCCCACTGCTGCAATGATAAGGAAAGGATCCTGATGTTAGCTGGGGTCTTCACAATACTCCCTCCTCACCTTCCACTACCCCAACTATTCTCTTAAACATCTCCACTCTCCTTACCCCACTCAGCTCTTCCCTTCTAACTTTGCGGACCCCATTGAAAGGGAATGGGTTCTAGGGACCCTGATGTAGGGTTGCTTTAGGGACCCTGATATAAGTGGGCCTTAGGGATCCTGATGTAAGGTTGCTTTAGAGACAATGATGTAGAGGGGGCTCTGGGGACCCTGATGTAAGGGGATGACTTTGGGGATCATAATTAAAAGGGGACTTTGAGGTAAGGGGGAACTCTGGGGTTCTTGATTTAAGGAGGACATACTTTGGAGACCCTGATTTAAGGAGGGGGCACTGGGGAACCCTGATGTAAGGGGGGCTAAGTGGATCCTGATGTAAAGGGGGATTTTGGGATCCTAATATAAGTGGAGACTCTGGGGACCCTAATGAAAGTGGGATCTCTGATGTAAAGGCAAACTCTGGGGACCCTGATTTCAGGAGAAGGTCTCTTGGGACCCTGATGTAAGGGGGGGATGACTCTGGGGACACAGATGAAAAGAGGGGGGACTCTGGGGACCCTGATGTAAGGAGGAGAACTTTGGAGACCTTAATGAAAGGGGTAAACTCTGATGTAAGAGGGTCAGACCTGGGGGGCCCAGGTTTAAAGCTGTGTAGGGGGCACCAAAATTTATGATGGCTGCCCTGTTCTCCAAACACCGCCCCAACGTTCCACATACCACTACAGGATTGGATGACATTAGCTGGAGATGAAGCCATCTCCTGCAAGCTTCAGCCAACCCGTGAAGAAGAGGTATCCAGCCAATGAGGTGCCACACAAGCCATGCCAGTCTCCACATGGAGTTAATGTTGACAAGGAGGTAAGAAAGCATCTTGCAGACTTTATTTTTTTTTTTGGGGGGGGGGGAGTTCAAGTAGATGGTTTTGTCTAGGGCACAAACTAGTCTAGCATCAGCCCTGCTAAGGACTATATATCCCATGGTACCTTGTGGTACCAGGCTCTGTGAAATGTGTGACACAGCAGTGCCTACTCACAGGGCATTGTGACTACAGGTCACAGAATTCAAGGAAGTAAATGTGTGGGGATCCTCACAAAGTATGTTTACAAGCTTCAAGATTATTCAGATTAATAGGAGTAGGCTGGAAATAATTGAAATGCAATTTGATTTAGGCCTCATGCACACTGAACATTTTGCAAACTATCCCAGAAGCCTTTCCTCCTGACAGGTTTGGCAGAAAAAACGCCTGATATCTGTAAAATGCTACTGAGTATGGTGTCCCTTCAGAGTGCTGTGCTATCGTGCGCATGCACAGGAATGATGTCATCGCTGCTCGGCCATTCAACCAGCCAAAGCCCAAGAACCTGAATGAAAGACTGGGTGAAGATCGAAGCCTTGTCAGCGGTGACAATGCACCACTGGAGGGTTTCATTTTAAGGTAAGTCTTTCAAAATGTGCTAGCATGTGATGCATCCTAGCACATTATCCCCTTACTTGCAGGGGGAATTTTTTGTAACCAGACTTTACTACCACATTAAACAAAGCAACAAAAGACAGTAAAGGTGTTTTCCTTTAAACTAGAAAATAGAGAAGTAATCCAAGCACGCATCCGTATACTAGCTGGAGAACCTTAGCTGTCAACAAGACAGCAGAACACGCCTATGATTATAAAATGTTTAACAAACTATTCAGAGAACAAATCATTCAGCATACATTTCCTATTTAATGAATCATGATATCATTAATCTGGCATCTGATTTTTTTAAAATGTAAATTAATTTATATTATCAAAAGTCTATTTTTTGCAGTCCTGGGAATCATTATTCACAATACATCTGTCAGTTGCAGTCTGCGGCAGTTAAGGGATATTGATAAGTAGAGGATACAACTGGTCATGTGACTTTTTAACCACTTCAGCCCCGGAAGGATTTCCAGCTTTAGGACCGGAGCCCTTTTTGCGATTCGGCACTGCGTCGCTTTAACTGAAAATTGCGCGGTCGTGCGGCGTTGTACCCAAACAAAATTTGCGTCCTTTTTTTCCCACAAATAGAGCTTTCTTTTGGTGGTATTTGATCACCGCTGCGTCATTTCTGATCGCCGCTATAAACAAAAGAAGAGCGACAATTTTGCAAAAAAACCCAAATTTCTTACTTTTTGCTAAAATACAAATCCAAAAAAAATATAAAAAAACATTTTTTTTCACCGGTTTTGGCCGATTTATATTCTTCCTCATATTTGTGATAAAAAAAATCGCAATCAGCGTTTATTGATTGGTTTGCGCAAAAGTGGTCACGTTTACGGATGATGAGAATTCATTTTTGGGGTTTTTATTTTTTTTTATTTTTTACTAGTAATGGCGGCGATCTGCGATTTTTAGCGGTACTGCGATATTTCAGCGGACATGTCGGAACATTTTCACACTTTTTTGGGACCATTGGCATTTATACAGCGATCAGTGCTATAAAAATGCACTGATTACTGTGTAAATGCCATTGGCAGTGAAGGGGTTAACCTGCAGGGGGCGCTCCAAGGGTTAACTGTGTTCCCTGGGCGTGTTCTAACTGTAGGGGGACTGCCCTAGCTGGGGAAGGGAAGTGGTCACAGCCTCCATGTACAGGAAGGCTGTGATCACAGCCCTTCCCCCTTCACAGAACGGAGGTCCGTGTTTACATACACGGACCTCCGTTCCTTCACTCCGGGGGGGCCATCGCGGGTGGCCGGCGGGGATCGACTCCGCCGCACCCGCTCCCAGGCCCTCCCTGAACACAGTGAGCGCCCGGGCGCGCCTCTGGCGGCGCGCGCACACTCACTAAGCTCGATCCCGCAGCCGCCGTCGTATGACGGCGTTTTGCGGGAAAGAGCCACCTTGTCGCCGTCAATTGCCGACCAGCGGTCGGCAAGCGGTTAATAGCTGCCACTCAACATTTACCTATCAGCAAACAAACACATGTGCTGCCATTGCTGTCCTCTTGGTTTGGACAGAATTTAAATTCCAGACCTCCACCATGCATATTGGCAGGTGGACTTCCACAGGTGACATCTGGACTGAGAGAAATAGTTTCTTCACCCAGGGGTATTTCAGCTTTCTGGCGCAGGTGAGAAACACTGTACATGACTTCCTATTTTCCAGAGTCCGCTACTTACTGGGCAAGCTGTCTATAGATCCAGGGATCCTGTCACAGTGGTTACATTGTGGGATCAGTTCAACCTGATCTACTGTCTCCTCCTGGGCTGCACCTTTCTCGTCTGTGCCACATAGCTGGGACAGAGGAACTTCTGATAATACTCATTGAACTGAAATAGCCCAGGTGAATGTGGTACTCGGATCTCATCAGACTTCTGGCAAACTTTCCATAGGATTTCCTAGATGACCAAGATCTAGTCCCATGGATCCGCTTACAACCCTGCTTCACGGACGTTGGTTTTCAACAGCTGGCTGTTGAAGCATAGGTTCTGAGAGATCCCACCAGGACTCAGTTGGTCTATGCCATGACAAAACAAGGTAGACAGGGCTTATTTCATCCATCAGAGAGGAATCAAGAGTCTTGCAGCACAAAGAGAAACCGGACAGATTCTGCCTCAGACAGAACTTCACGCTCGAGCCACATCTGCTGTGCATGTTCCAGGCATAGTGGATTGGCAAGAGGATTTTCTCTTTCAACAGTGTCTAGACCCAGGAATTTAGCTTATTTACCTGGAGATAGTTCTAGGCTCTTGTCATATATAGGGAACAACAGAGGTGGAGGTGGACCTCCTGGCTTCCAGGTTGAACAGTAAACTGCCCAAGTTTGTCTCCACATCCAGGAACCTCTTTCAGATCTGTTTAATCTGTTCTATACCTTTCCTTTTCTGTTTCTCACCTACTCTGTAGGATCTAGATGGAGGGTCTTCTGGTGGTTGTCTTTGCACCAAGCCGGTTTAGATGTCAGACTCTTGGCAGACTCTCCATTGGCCTTCCAGATCATCCGGATCTCCTGTCCCATTAAGCAGTTGACCATCCTGCTTGTTGGCCGATGGCTTTCATGGCTTTGCCATAAAGCCGGGGCTTGGAAATAGGGGCTTACTCATTTTGTTTCCCTGCACTTTTGTAAAATAAAATTTCAGGGTCTAATGAGCTACTTGGTCTTCACTGGATCTTTCAGTGGTCGGGATGGGTGTGGCTGCTGAGTGCTCCCAGATTGTGACCCTCTGACTCACCCGGGCAGGTAGTTACTCAAGACTGAATACAAATAGGCAGAAAATAGTCTTTTGTAGCACAGATATCCTGAGAACACAGGTCTGAACAGTAGCGGCTGGTGAAATTTTTGGATGGGGGGGCGCCAGGCCCCGCCCTTCCCTTTGACCCCTCCTACTTCGAATAAGCCCCTCCCCTTATAGAATCCACCCACTCTGTCCCCTGTATTCCACATATTGTGTCAGGAGTATACAGCCCAGCATCACAGGACACAGTATACAGCTCAGCATCACAGGGCACAGTATACAGCTCAGCATCACAGGGCACAGTATACAGCTCAGCATGGACACAGTATACAGCTCAGCATCACAGGACACAGTATACAGCTCAGCATCACAGGACACAGTATACAGCTCAGCATCACAGGACACAGTATACAGCCCCAACATCACAGGACACAGTATACAGCTCAGCATCACAGGACACAGTATACAGCTCAGCATCACAGGACACAGTATACAGCTCAACATCACAGGACACAGTATACAGCTCAGCATCACAGGACACAGTATACAGTGACACAGGTG
>BLSH010417220.1:746716-764013 GCA_018402905.1 Glandirana rugosa
GTATTTTGTCAGGTCCGCCAATTTTGTCACGGGACACAGTCGCATGTCCGACCTTTGTCTACTCAAGGACAACAGACCCTACCAAACGCAAGGTGTCTGTTAAAGGGGACTTGGCCCTTCACTACATAGCCGCATGGTTTCTGTAAGTTGTATCCTACAGCAGCCTTCACGCACGAAAGCGGATGTAGACCCAAGTCTGGGTCGCCGCCGACCACACACTCCCCGCGACCCCGCGGCGGAGGGTCGGCCGTCTTCTTCTTTTTTTTTTTCATGTCATGTGACAGCCAAGGAGCCGAAAAAAAAAAAAAAAAAAGAAAGTCAATGTACCGGCGCCACCTGCAGGTGGGCGGGGTTGACTTTTTTTTTTTCTTCTTCTGCCGGCTGGGAGGCGGCGCCCCAGCGCCCCTCACACACCAGCCGCCGCTGGGTCTGAACCCAGATGTAGGCGAAAGCACGCACTTCCGACGACATCCTATGTTGAATGTCTTTGGTACGCCGATACATCACTTCCCGGTTCAGGGGAAATTGTCTGTGGAACGCAAACCATCCCAGACAACAGGAACTCATCTGTTTCCAGCCTGTACGCTGACACAGGGCACTGTTTTAACCGCCTGGACTGTTTTATGCATGCTTTTGGATTAAATAAACAAGTAAATATTGGATTACGCTATGAGTGTTTCCGTCCATTCTTCCACATGTGCCGATATGGAGAATTGATTTGTTGCTGAGGAGTGATCCCCACTGGAGACCAGGACACCGGGCAGTCTGTGTACGTGTGGTTTACCCCTGCAGGGATGCCATCTTCTGGTGAGTGAGGACACATAAGGGGAGCACCTGTGGACCCACAGTTTTTTTGCACAAGAATAAGCCTGAATATTGCACAAGTCACTTTGGAGATCTGAAATTTGGCACATTGGCACAACATCTATATATATATATTTTTTTTTTTCACATGGATTTATTATTATTCTTATGAACATTTGTATTTTTTATATGAATTTATTTTTTGAACATTTGCATTTTTCATGTACTGTTGATGGACTAAAAAGTTGAATTTTTGTTCACTATACGATATAAGCACGGTTTAGCATGCAGCACTTTTTCAGAGATTATATATATTTACATTTTTTTCCATCAATTTGATATTATAATTCACCTATATTATTTACAATTGATTTGTCATAGTATTTAGGATAACACACTCATCAATAGGTTACATAGACAGCACCATTCACCCCTGTATTTTACATATTGAAAGCACACAAGGTCAGTGGAGCAGAGCACAGGTATGAGTGCAAGGGGTCAGTGGAGCAGAGACAGGCTGAGTGCACAAGGTCACACTGGAGCAAGGTACAGGCTGGATTGAACTGGGTCCCAGGAGCCAATTACAAGCCAGTGTGTGGGGGCTTACACTGGTACAGGGTACAGGCTGGATTGAACTGGGTCCCAGGAGCCAATTACAAGCCAGTGTGTGGGGGCTTACACTGGTGCAGGGTACAGGCTGGAGTG
Organism: Glandirana rugosa; assembly: GCA_018402905.1. Taxonomy (NCBI): domain Eukaryota; kingdom Metazoa; phylum Chordata; class Amphibia; order Anura; family Ranidae; genus Glandirana; species Glandirana rugosa. Next base: position 748,226 of record BLSH010417220.1, read on the forward strand.
CACAAGGTCACACTAGAGCAAGGTGAAGTCAGGGAGAAACTGGGGATCACTGGAGGCACATAGGAGCTGGGAAGAGTCTGGAATACACAAGGATGACCAGTGGTACAGATGACACTGGCATAACTAGGAAGCACTATGGATCATTAGGGAAGTCACCAGAGAACATGGGGGGTCTGGCTTCTAACACGAGGACTCGTTGCTTGAGCACCAAGGAACCCCCATACAAGCCCTTTAAGACTGCGCACCTTTAGTTTTTGTTTGTGCCGCCAGTGGAAGCAGGAAGCTGGTGGACGTACACAGAGGGCAAGACCCGGCACTGAAATGTGGAACAGGTGGCTATGATTGGGTAGATATCAATCCTTGTCGATTGAAATTGATTTGAGTATACTGAATACCCAGACAAGATAGTTCATCATATATGCTGAGTACTTAAAACACTCTCTTAAAATTGTTACATCAGCCTCCCAAAATGTTTGTAGCTTTGAACCTGGAATGAAACCATATAAGATCCAATGAACTTACAATCCATGTGTGCAAAAAAGTGAGATGTTATTTCATGATTATCAGCAGTTACTCCATAACTTCCATTATAAAGTTTAATTATTAGCTTTCAATGGTGCACATATCATATGAGTAATGTTGCATAAATTATATACACATCATATTAATTATTCCAGATTGGCTCACAAACAATGCAGATAAAAGATGGGATAATATTCTAAAACTCCAAAAGATTCACATTATGCACTTTAAAGAGGAAGTAAACTTCCTTCACTGGCTTTTACCTATAGGTAAGCTTATAATAAGGCTTGCCTATAGGTAGTGTAAATATCTCCTAAAAGTGCACCGTTTAGGAGATAATTACATTACATGCAGCCAGTGACATTACTGGCGCATGTGCTCTGAAGGAACGGCCTCTCGTGCCGTTCATTCTGAGCCCTGTGCCATGAACGGCCCTCTGAGCAAGAAAAAAAAAATGTTGTGTTGTGGCAAAAAGTGGGCATGGTTTTAATTGGTCTGAATAGTGGCCGTGGCTTAAAGCGGAGCTAAACTTATCTGTTCTTCAATGGTCCCCATCCCTCTCCGACATCTTCTCCTAGGTGCTGGTCTTCGGCCATCTTCATTGACCAGTGGAGGATAACGTCACTCCTGCGCATGTTCAGGAGTCAGTCATCCCAGCACTCAGGGACCGTGCCGGCGATGTAAGCTGAGCTGCGCATGAGCAGCTCCATTTACAAATGTAGCCATTGCCCCCTTGGGGGTTGCTGATTGTAGTGGTTCACCTGATCACATTGCCCTCAATCACACTTTTTCCTTACATCCGGTGTCACAGAACAGGCCGGTACTTTGTTTTTGTGGTTTTATTAGGGAATTGAACTTGGATAGGGTAGGGATGATTATGGGATGCCCACGGATCAACAGTACTTTTATGGGACCTCTATATACATCTCAGTATATACACTTCTCCTTCTTCACTCCAGCACAAACACTTGCTGCACGGTTAACTCCTCATTCCTCTCTCCTGCACAAACACTTGGTTTCCGGCCTAGCTAGCACATGGTGAGGCCTGCCGTAGTTTTAGCTCATCCTCCGAGCCCCCATTACAGGCAGGGACCATTGTCCCCCAAAGTGTAGCAAAGTACATAATGTGCTAGTTAGTCTGATGGACTACTGCTCCCAGCTCATCCTCTTCCAGGCCCTGCCAGCCCTCCTGGCTGCAACCGCCCTCTCCACTGCCACAGTGACACTACAGTCCCAACTGGCTCTTGTACCCTTCTCAGGCTGTCTCTCACCCCAATCCGCTCTGGCGTACCTCTTCCAGCTTTTCAGGGAGTACATAACTCACAGATGCCTGTAATTTGTAGTTCTTCTCTTGGAGATCTCTCCAATAGTGCTCTCTCCCGCTGTCTTCTCCTGCTCTCCCTTGTGCCTCTCCTACAGGATCTCACTCTCTTCTCCTGGCTGCACCCGAGCTCTCCTAGGCCGAGATTACCCCCCCTCCCCCCAGACCAGGAGCTTCCTCTAGGCCCCTACAGCCTCCACACTATTCCATACTCCTCTCCTCCCAGACCGGGCTGACCCCAGGTATTTAATGAGACCTGCCCCCTGCCAATCCAGGTTGGGGGTTTGTCAGGGCTCCTTAACATGCCTCAGGAAGCTTCACCTCCTCCTCCCCAACTTTTCTTTAAGAACATTTGATCCAGAAAAGAGGAGTTACCAAGGGGTGTCACTACCTGCAGTCACCAGTCACTCTCTAGGCCACTCCCCGACCCAGAATCAAAACAATCAGGCCTGATCTTCAGTCAGGCCTGAACAAATTTACCTGCCTTGTCAAAAACCTGACACTTAGCACCTACCTACTCTAAAGGGCGCTATACCAGCTGCAGAAGACTGCAAGGTGGCAGCTAGGTGTATTTTATTGCAGAAGAGACAATGCTGTGCACGGCCACTACTCTTCTTCCTCATCTCCCTCTACTCACAGGGGCTGAGGCACCAAGGGGAACCACTGGTTCCTGTCACTGTAAATCAAATGAAGGGGGGGGGGGTGGGCTGCGCCACACTGTGTGTATCTATGGACACACACAGCCCAGCTTGGAATCAAACCCGCACGTCTGCCCCCCTAGTAAGCAGTTTGCTATGGGAGCAGACACAGAAGAGGAGGAGTGGACAGCACTGGTGGGGCATCCCAGAAGAGGAGGTTTGGGGCCACTCAGTGCAATACCATTGCATAGACCAGGTAAGTATAGGAAGTTTATTATTTGAAGAAAAAAAATGCCAGATTACCAGGTGAAAATAGAGGGCCTAAAAAAAGAAAGCTAATGCAGCCACCACATCTAATGATTGTTGAGCTGCAATATATTACATTTTTGATTTGCAGTTTAATACCGCTTTCAATTCTTGGCATATACACCTGTAACCTGTATGTGATTTAGCTGGATTTTGTATCTATTGTTCCTGTGTATGAAATTGTATACTTTCTGTCTTTTTTTCAAAATTCATAGCACATAATCAACTACTCCACTAATATAGACCTGACCTCACAGGACTTTTTTTAAAGTGTTTTTTATATTTAACTGGCTGTTAAGCTCATTCTATGATGGCACAGGCATGTAGCCAGTGAAGTCAAAAGTCTGACATGCATGCTTGCTTTGGGTCAGTGGCTTGATACAAGCATGCAGCTCAGGAGTGGAATTCACCGGCTGCATGCTTTTGCTGTATTAGTGACTCATTGGGAACTGAAACTATAGAATGAGCAATTACAACACAGGAAGTGGTGACTTTTAGCAGCATACAGAAGCTTAAAGTCACAGCGAACACTGGTTCAGTGTATTCTTTAAGCTAAGTTAGCATTCACTTTTTTAGCATTCACTCTGTTCTTTTAGTAAATCAACTCCAGACCATCCTTTTCTGGGGTAGATTTGACTGGAAATGCCTGATGTATTGGAGGCAATTCTTCTGTCATGATAGGGTGGATTTACTAAAATTGGAGAGTGCAACATTTGGTGCAGCTCTGTATAGAAACCAATCAGCTTCCAGATTTTTTTTTTTTTCAAAGTGGTTGTAAACCTAACAATGTAGCTTGTACCTATAGGTAAGCCTATAATAAAGCTTACCTATAGGTACTGTAACTATCTCCTAAACGTGTGCCGTTTAGGAGATATTTACTTTGTACTGCATATCGACGCATGCGCTGTGAAGAAACGGCCCTCCGTGCCATTTCTCCACTATCGAGTGCCGTGACTTGCGGCTCCTGCACGCATGCGCTGGAGTGACGTCATGCGACTCAGCATGGCCGCCATCAGGGGGGGTACAGGCAGTACTGTTGTAAGGGGCATCAGTGTCTCAAGGGACCTTTACAACAAAGACTTTAGCAGTCTTTAACATTGGAGTTTATGGGAGGGGTCACCCAGTTTGGGGACACTGTTCTCCAGAATCTTAGACAATAAAAATACCAAACTTTAGTCACATAGAAAGCGCCCCCTGGCAACAACTGGGCCAGGTTTGGGACTTCCAGCATCTATGGTTCGGCCGTACCAGGTCCTCAAATTGACTAGTCATTGACCAGTAACTGTGGGGTGAATTTTGGACTTAACATTGGAGTCTATGGGAGAGGGCACCCAGTTTAGGGGCACCGTTCTCCTGAACCATAGGCAATAAAAATACCAAACTTGGGTCACATGGAGAGGGCCCCCTGGATCACAACTGGTTCAAGATTGGGACCTCCAGCACCTATGGTTCGGCATGAGGTCTTATTGCAGGCATTGAGTGAGGCTGTGCTGCCTGTGCACTGTTTTTTTAACCCCTTGGATTTCACACCAGCATGCATTGCACACTTCACTTGAATGAGTCATGCTTGGCAGGCTACATCTGGTAAGTGTGACAGGGTGTATAATTCCTACTGGGGCTGAAACATGTGTACACCCCTGGCCAGTGAGCAGATGTGGTGGAATGGCCCAGTGGGAAGGCCCTGGGGTAGGTTGGTGGTCAGAAGGGAGGGGGAGGGCCCAGGTCTAAAGCTGTATAAGGGGGCCCAAAATTTCTGATGGCTGTCCTGCCGGCCAGTCACAGAGCCGGAATCCGCGTCCCCGGAAGGAAGAAGGGCAGACATGGATGCGGCCTCGAGCAGGGACAGCGTGGGCTTCGTTTGCAGGTAAGTGCCATGCATGCTTTTACTTTGCAGGGAACAAAAGAGGAAGTAAAACCCATCAGGGTTTACTTCCTCTTTAAAACGGAGTTCCAGTCACCTGTAAAAAAAAGAAAAGTAAGCAGCTACAAAAACTGTAGCTGCTGACTTTTACAAGACAGCCACTCATCTGGCCCACAATCCAGAGATGTGCTCACCCCAGTTGGTCTCACCCACTGTCTTCGGTCGGCAGCACTGGCATCTTCACTATGGACACCCAGCTGTGACAACTTGCGGCTTCACAGCCAGGTGCCCAGTGCGCATGTGCGAGTCGAGTTCTGAATGGTGGATGCAATCTTCTGGGACCTGTCAGTGTCCCATAAGACTGCAGGGGAGAGGGAGGGAGGGAGGAGAACTTCCGTTTCCGAGCTCCGCAGCGCTTGGAACAGAAGTGGGAAGCAGGTACATGTCAAATTCGGGTACCTGCTCCCCTGCCGCTCCTCAAAAGAGCTGATGCAAAAGTAGCGGAGGACGAGTCTTTAAAGAGGAACTTCCCCTTTTGAGTGGAGCTCCGCTTTAAAGTTATAGTAAACTTCCAAAATAAAAAAATAAATACTTTCTCCCTGCAACGTAAAGCCATAATGTGCTAGTATGCATCGCATTCTAGCACATTATGAAAGACTTAACTTGAAACAAAGCCATCCAGCGGTGCGCTGTCAGCGCTTCAGCGGCTTCCATCTTCACTTGGTCTTCCTTCCGGGTCCGCTGGCTGTGGCCTCTTGAATGGCCGAGCCGCCATAACATCACTCCTGCGCATGCATGCAGGAGTCTCGGCCGCAGCACACAACTCTGAAGGAACGGCATGGATATGCAGTTCCTTCAGAACGCATGTGCTGGTGACTGCTGCTCACTGGAATATTCATTTTACCTACAGGTAAGCTCAGTGGCGGCCCATCCACTAGAGGCGCACGGGCGCGCCCCCCCCATCCATGCGTCTGGCCCCCTGATCTACATGCAGGGTGCCGGATGCATGGATTCCAATGGGGGGGGGGGGGGTTTGAAGCACATGATTAGCGTACACTACATGCATAGATTGGCATGTGATACATTCTTTAATGTTACATTTTTTGCCATTTGCTGGAGAAGAAAATTCGGTCAATCCTCTGAAGTGTGTATTAACTTGTCGGCAGGCTTTGCACCTTCTGCAGGCATAAAAGCCTGACTTTTCCCAGAACATTTTCTGTTTAGTGGCTGGATCGAGTACCTTCTTAACTATCTTATATCCGAAAGATTGATTCTTTCTATATATGAAAACAGGTACCTCTGGCAGGTTTTTATTTAGTATTTTGTCCATTCTTAATATATCCCAATGTTTATGAAAAAAATCTTTCTACTTCTTTGTATTGTTCATTGTATTCAGAGATAAAGCCCCATTCATGTCTAGTTGATTGTGGCTTATTTGTGTCTTGTAAGCTTTCTTCTTGTGTTCTTTCTTTTATTTCTGCTCTTATTTTTTCCAGTTGTTTGACATTATATCCTTTTTCCTGGAACCTTCATTAAAATTAAAGATTGAGTTTCATAGTCGACATCTGAAGTGCAGTTCCTTCTTATTCTAGTGAACTGTCCTTTTGGAATGTTCTGTAGCCATCTAGGATGATGCCCACTACTAATTGGTAAGTACCCGTTTCTATGGGTAGGCTTGAAGAAGGCCATGGTCTCCAAATGATCTTTTTTCCTCATGATAGTCAGGTCCAAATAATTGACTTGGGTGTCACTCCAGTGGAAATCCAGAACAATGTTCTGATTGTTAGAATTTAGTTCTTCTGCATATTTCTTTAATGTTGTTTCTGAACCTGCCCATATTAGGAACAGGTCATCTATAAATCTTTTATAATATATCAGTTCTTTCCTGTTCTTTGCATAAATGGCCCTGTCCTCCCACTGGCTCATGAAAAGGATTGCTAAGCTGGGTGCGAATTTAGCGCCCATCGCGACTCCTCATTTTTGCGTGTAGAATTGCCCATTGTACCAAAAGTAGTTGTGAGATAAACAATATTCTAACACTACTTTCTGGAATCTTTTTTGTGTTGTTGGTAAGTCCTCCCTTTTGCTCAGTGCCCAATTTAGAGCTAATAGGGCATCTTCGTGCTGGATGATTGTATATAATGATGCAACGTCTGCCGTCACTAGTAGGATGGGTTGGTCATTTGGAAAACTGATGTTTTTGATTTGTCGCAGAAGGTCCTTAGTGTCCTTTAGGTATGCCCTTGTATGTATCACACTTTCTTGCAGGAAGTGATCTAGATATTGTCCTGTTCTGGCTGTAACTGAGTTTATGCCGTTAACAATAGGCCTTGGAGGTAGATGGTTAGGGTCTTTGTGTATTTTCAGCACCGTGTATATTGTTGGCACTCTATTAAAACTCAGAAACAGGTACCTTTTTTCTTTTTTTGTCAAAATACCTTTCTGATATCCATATTCTATCAAACTTTCTAGTTCCTTCCTGTATTGTAGTGTGGGGTCTCGGACTAACCTCTCAAAAACTAAAACTAAAAGGAAACTGAGTAAAAGAATAACAGAACACATTGACAATATAAAAAAGGGGTTTAAGGAGCACAGTGTGTCACTACATTTTAAAGTAAAACACAATAGAGATCCCAAACTACTGAAATTTTGGGGAATAGACAAAATACAAGCACCATGGAGAGGAGCCAATTTAGTGCGAGAGATATCAAGATGCGAAACCCACTGGATTTATCTCACTGAATCTTTACATCCCAAAGGCTTAAACATAGAGCTAGACGTTAATAGCTTTATTAGCGATTACTAATATAATGATGTTAAAGCGGTATTAAACCCATGCATTTAACAGGTTAAAGGCCGGAAATGTAACACTCCAATTGGCTGTGCTCTAAACCAAACTGTCAAACCATCCAATGGCTGGTGTCATAACTGATCACATGTGCAGCATCATGGCAGTTGTAGATCAAACAGAGGCCAAGATGGCAGCTTCCTTGGCTGAAAATGATAGGAGGGTTTACTACCACTTTAAGTAGAAGTAGATATAAATACAGCAAATAGTCTGAAGATGTATAAAGAACTTGTTTACCGTAAACAATCTAAGGATTAGTAAGGAAACAAATAAGCATAATTGCAACGAAACACAAGAGTATTTCTATATAAAAATAATTGGGAGATAGAAGAAGATCATAGAAGGTACAATTTTGGCGCTGGGTACAGGGGCAGCCAACTATTAACATTGACAAGTACAGCAACAACAATAGTTTCTAAATAAACTTTTGAAAAAATAAAATAAACCCTAACCGTAGGGATAGCCTAATTGGAAAATAAGAAGGATCAACAGAGGTAAACAGTTGAAATATATTTAAAATATTCAGACCAAAATTAGAGCCAACATTATAAATATTTTAACAATGTACCAAGAAAGGGATACCCGAGTACAAAAAGATTTTATTTTATTTTTAATTGAATTTTATTTATTTTCAATTTATTTTCATTATAACCAACATATCAAAAAATACAAATAGAATTCATAACATGGTGACAATAAATTATGGATCTTACAATGTACGTCAGTTCCCTGGGAAGACCATAGTAAATAGGTGTTTAAAAAGGGTCTCACTGAAGGCACATCTCTTTAAGTAGAAGAAAATATAACCTAATAAGAATTATACTAGAAGTGCATAGAAAAGGACAGATCGGGATTGATCCATGTATGGCACCAGGATTATCGCAAACACATAGCTGGGATCTTACACAGCAGGAAGCCGCCAGATAGGAGAAAGAACACCTAATTTTGCACACGGCTACTCAGCTTGAGGAAGGACCGCACAAACAAATTAGAAACTCAGGATAGATAAGAACAGAGCAAGCAATGCGGAGAACACAGAGAGCTACATAGTGAGACTATGGAATAAACAATCCATGTGGCAAGCGAGTGAAGTTTTGCTACATAAGAAAAAGAAAAAGGATACAAAGGTTACAAACAGCTGAGAGTAGAAAGGATAGATCAGTGCAGACAGTCGGCGGATCAGAGACCTCCCACATGCACAGCAAAAGGATAACACACTAATTGCAGCAGTATAAAAGAACACTAGCCGTGACGTGTGGCTATGCCCATTGAGAAAGACGGAATGACGAAACGCGTCTGGTCGTGACCACACGGCTATTACTACACACGAGATAACAGATCACCCACAGCCCTGTCCCGGGAGTTTCAAAAAATACAGAGAGATCCTAGTGGAGGAGGACATCAGGCATACGGGGAAACGGTGATGTACTCTAGCTATAAGCACAATGCGACTGTGAATATTTAGCATGTTTTTAGGGGAAAACTAAAGGGGCAATAAAGCAAAACGGTTTTACGCTATGGAGCTTTTTTTCATCCTTTTACATGGTTAACGCATATACGGCAAATTGAGACATCTCATACAGAAAACGTATAGGAGAACAGCGGAGGAACATTGATTGATCCCTAAAGGGTCAGAAGGCGTTTAAAGAGCAGAGTTCTGGTAAGTGGGGAACCATAGGGACGGCTGCAGGAACGAAAAGGCTGGGCTAATATCATCCCTAATTGGAGAACAAACTCAGCAATTAACCCTTCAGATGTGGGAACCATTATAAGGAACAATTAATCCATAGCATTGAAATAAGAAAACATTGGGACAATTACCTCTCATAATATAAACTAAATGGTTTTGTCAGTGATATGTTATTCAACAAAGCAAGAGTTGGACATTGAATGGATTACAGTGAACTTTGCAGTGAATTTTGAGTATTTTATATCTTTGCAGTGAATTTAGCAGTGAATTTCGAATGGACACAAACATTAAGTGTCTTTCGCATAAATGCCAATATAAATACAGTATAACCAGGAAAAAGCAGCAGCCAATCAGATAAGCACAAAATACATATAAGTAAACCCAATAATACTTGCACATAAAAAATAAATTTTGGCGCTGGGTACAGGGGCAGTGTTAACAATCTCTGACATAAATTATAATTACAGAATGAGACCAGCAGTAGTTTTAGCTCAATCTCCAGACCACCCGTTACAGGTAAGGGGTGCTAATCCCCTGTGTAGCAAGTTGCTGTGCTAGCTAGAAGTTGGATGGATTACTGCTCCCAGCCCATCTTCTCCCAGGCCCCATCAGCTCCTCCAGCTGCACTGACCTGTCTCACTGCCACAGCAACATAGAGGTTCCCCACTGTATCTTGCATCCTTCCCAGATTGTCTCTCTCACTCCAATCTGCTCTAGCCTGCCTCAACAGTTTACCAGGGGTATGTTGCTCATCGACTCTTGAAGTTCCTCCCTGAAGATCTCTCTTGGATAGTGTCCTCTCCTGTTGTCTCTCCGCTCACTCTTGTGCCTGCCACCAGAATCTCACACCTTCTGGCTGCACCAGAGACCCCCCCCCCCCCCAACCACGACAACCTCCACACTACTCCATCTTCAGCTTCTCCAACCCAACATCTCCTCCCCAGCAGGGAGTATATCAAGGAGGCCAGCCCCCTGCCAATCCTAGTTGGGGATTGATCAGGGCTCCCTGAGACACTTCATGCCACTCCAGTCCTCTTCCCTCACCTCCCTTCTAGAATCCTCTAGAAACATGATGCTGCATGTGAATCACCTGCTGCTGCTCTAGGCCGCTCCCAGCCCTCACAGATCAAAACAAACAGGCCTAGCTTCCAGCTAAGCCTGCTTAAATTTTCCTATACTCTCAAAGAAAACCTACTTCTAGTACCTACCTAAAGTAGAGGGTGCTACACTCACCCCCCACAAGAAAAAACAGCTGGTCCCTCAGCTGGGAAATTTACAGAAAAATAGCTCCTGGGCCCAGGAGCAGGGTATCTCATAATCTAAAATTGGGAAGGAGAAAAGGGAACAAACTTGGTGGGGAACTGTACAAATAATTTACATACCAAAATATATGAAATTTAGTAGAAATTTACATCTATACAGACAAAAATAACAAACCCTAGCTACATGTCCCTGCAGCTAACAGTATATACATTTCTGAGCCAGAGCATCTCTCCCAAGAGAAAGATACTCTGCCCTCAGGGATTCTTGTCTCCAGCCAGAGGGGATGGACAGCCGTCCCATCCCATGGTATCCTAAAAGAAGACAAAAGATAATACATCCTACACTTACGCCTAACTATACATTTACACCATTTCTGTGGGGAGGGGGCTAGCATCCTGCTCACAGAAAGATCAAAAGAAAAACAAAACACTTGCTCCACATTGTAATTTTCCGGTCTGTTCTGTCAGGAGGGGGTCAGAACCTGCCGACAGAAACAGTAATAGGGAAAAAAACCACATAAGCAAACAGTTCGTCTTTAACCGCTTGCCGACGGCTGATCGGCATTTGACGGCGACAGTGTGGCTCGATTGTGCGGATCGCTGTCATATGAAGAGATCGAGCCCAGTGAGCGCGTGCGTGCCGCCGGAGGCGCGCCCGCACGCTCACTGTGTCCGGGGAGGGCCAGGGAGCGGCGGATTTGATCTCCGCCGGCCACCCGCGATGCCCCCCCGGAGTGAAAGAACGGAGGTCCGTGTAAGTAAACACGGACCTCCGTTCTGTGAGGAGGGAAGGGCTGTGATCACAGCCTTCCTCTACATGGAGGCTGTGATCACTTCCCTTCCCCAGCTAGGGCAGCCCACACACAGTTAGAACACGCCCAGGGAACACAGTTAACCCTTAGAGCGCCCCCTGCAGGTTAACCCCTTCACTGCCAATGGCATTTACACAGTAATCAGTGCATTTTTATAGCACTGATCGCTGTATAAATGCCAATGGTCCCAAAAAAGTGTCAAAATGTTCCAACATGTCCGCTGAAATATCGCAGTACCGCTAAAAATCGCAGATCGCCGCCATTACTAGTAAAAAATTTAAAAAAATATAAAAACCCCAGAAATGAATTCTCATCATCCGTAAACACGGCCACTTTTGCGCAAACCAATCAATAAACGCCGATTGCGATTTTTTTTTATCACAAATATGAGGAAGAATATAAATCGGCCAAAACCGATGAAAAAAAATGTTTTTTTATATATTTTTTTTGGATTTGTATTTTAGCAAAAAGTAAGAAATTTGGTTTTTTTTGCAAAATTGTCGCTCTTCTTTTGTTTATAGCGGCGATCAGAAATGACGCAGCGGTGATCAAATACCACCAAAAGAAAGCTCTATTTGTGGGAAAAAAAGGATGCAAATTTTGTTTGGGTACAACGTCGCACGACCGCGCAATTTTCAGTTAAAGCGATGCAGTGCCGAATCGCAAAAAGGGCTCCGGTCCTAAAGCTGGAAATCCTTCCGGTCCTTAAGTGGTTAAAGTTCCTGATGGGAGGAGCCCCTCCCCGGACAAACAGGCTCTTCAAAGGATCAGTTCCAGAAACAGACCTTACCCTTAGTGTCCTTGCAATGGGATAAGTCTCAACCGTTGGGCACCCAGGGCAGCAGGCCAGTCCGTCTCTGCAAAGTCAGGAGGAAAGGCACATTCTGCTACACTCCAGCCGACATTTGCGCCGAATGTCCTCAAAGTGTGCCCAGGTCTCACTCTCTGGCACCCGCAAGGGCTTGGGGATGTGCAAGTATTCCCAGACCATAGCATCCTCCTACTCTCCCCGGGAGCTTTCGATGATGTCCATGGTCTCAGGAGGGACATAGGGATAGTCCAGACCCCGCTCCAGAGCAACTTTGCACTGTACATCCCTCTGATGCTGGAAGAACCTGGGCAGTTCTCTGGGCTTTTCTTTTCCAGGGAGGACACAAGCATCTGGGGACCTCTTGACCCACTGCCTGTATTCAGCTACTCTGGTCTGGGTGATGGGAGGTCTGTTATGTAAAGTTGTCTGCTACTGATGGGGGTTCCTGCAGCTTCCTCAGCTCTCATAGCCCGATCTGGAATATCTACCACACCAGACTGGACTTCCTCCTCCGAGCTGCTGTGGGGCGACCAATCTGCTATCTCTCCCAGGGACCCGAACTCCACTTGCAGTCTGGGGGGACGCAGCCGGCATTTCAGGGACATCTGGCTCCTGCATGGCAGTACTTACAGTTACCAGGTCCCCGACCAGGCCGTAGGCCACAGCAGACTCCTCTTCCCCTATGTCATGATTGGTCACAGGGGAGTCACCAGGCTCAGACTCTACCCCACCTTTTGGCAATGATTCCAGGCCCGCTCCGGCCTTCTGGGATGTCCACAGTTGCATGTGGCACAGTCCTAAGTGAAGGTCCACATTGTAGTACTGTGGCTCCTGCTGGCTGGATGCAAGCCGGGTGAGCGGTTCGACACAATGACCGCACTGAATCCAGGCACTGACCACTGCGGTCGATATTTGGCATTCTGGACACAGCAGGCATAGTTGCTCCATCCCATCAATCATCCTGAGGACGAATCCCCCGTGATACTCCAACCATACACCAGTGTCAACCAGTGTCCGCTTCGGCAACCATGTCAATGCTGGTAGTAAACGACCACCCTCCGCCATCTTCCTTCATCTCGTGGTGTCTGCTAGCAGGGAACGCTGAGTCCACCTCCTCGCTTCCAGACAGGCTGGCGTCTGTGAAACTGATAGGTAGACCCTTTCCACAGCGTGCTGCTGTAACCCCTTGTTAGATGAACTGAAGTTCACAGGCATGCTGAGACTAGCAGGACATGATCAAGCATGTTGCTTGACACCGATCATGTCCGAGCAACTGTGAGTGGATGACCACTGACTTTCACTATGGTTGCCGGTAGCAACAGTAAAGTTTGTAACCCCTGTCTCCCTGAAGTTAACATTTTCAGCACAGTCCCGCCCGCAGCCACCCACAGGCTAACCCCGATTACCCCGGGCAACAGTAGACAGTTCCAGGCACACTTTACTGTAAGCAGCAGTTTGGAGCAAAAGTTCATGATGCCCAGCTTTTGCAGAACGCTGGGCATATTTGTAATCCAGTGGGTGATGTACGGCCTTATCATGGCGCAGGACATATTTGTAATCCACGAGCCCGACCGCTCTCCGTGGTTGTGGTTGCCACAGGTAACAGCATGTTTCACAAGTCACTGAATTGCAGGTATTGTTTCTTTAGCAAGTGTCCATCCCCAGCGCTGGTTGAGGCAACTGCAATTTGCAGACAAGGCAGCAACTAGCATTAACTTTCTGGTTGCTATGGACAATAGCACACTTGTAACTGTTATGGCTAAGCAGGCAATAGCATCAGTTCTTCCCCGGGTTCAATCCACACTAATAGCAGAACAAATTACAATGTCTTGGCTCAGTTCTCTTCCATTGATAAGCGTAACGACTGGCAGAATTACCTGAAAACAGGTGAATCCCGGACAAGCACCCCAAGTGTAGCCATGGTCTCCCTTGGGAGTGGCTGAAAGTTGTGGTTCACCTGATCACACGGGCCTCAATCACCTTCATCCACACACTCAAAGTCACTAAACAGGCCAGAGTTTTGTTTTTTTGTTTTATTAGGTGTTAAACTTGGATAGGGTAGGGTTGACGATGAGATGCCCAAGAATCTTTACAACTTAACCGGGACCTCTATACACTCCAACGTATATACATCTCCATCTTCCTCCAGCACTGACATTTGCTGAGTTCCACTTGCCACTTCTTCTCACTCCTGCACAGCCCTTAAAGCGGAGTTCCACCCGGTTAAAAGTCAGCAGCTACCAAAAGGGTAGCTGCTGACTTTTAAAAATCGGACACTCACCTGTGCCTGGCTCCAGCGATGCGGCCACTTGAGGGCTCGCTCTTCTCCCCCTCCCCTCGGCAGCACCGGCATCACAAGAGTGGGCACGCGGCTGTGGCTTCAAAGCAGGGCGCACACTGCGCATGCGCGAGTCACGCTGTGCCTTCTGAATGGCTCGGCGTATCTTCTGGGACCTGTGACGTGTCCCAGTAGATCGCAGAGGGGGAGGGGGGAAAGGTGAACTTACTTCCAGAGCCGCGGCTGTAGGAGAGGAAGTGGACCTGGGACCCTGTGAAAACAGGATCCCCGCCCCCCACCCCAAAAAAAAATTACATGCCAATTGTGGCATGTCGGGGGGTCGCCTTCCATTAAAGCGGAAGTTCCACTTTTGGTTTCTGGCCTAGAGGGATATTTACTAGGCCTGCACCTAGCTAGCATAGAATGAGACCAGATGTAATTTTAGCTTGGTCTCCGGACCACCCGTTACAGGTAAGAGGTGCTAATCCCCTGTGTAGCAAATTGCTGTGATAGCTAGAAGTTGGATGGATTACTGCTCCCAGCCCATCTTCTCCCAGGACTCATCAGCTCCTCCAGCTGCACTGACCTGTCTCACTGCCACAGCAACATAGAGGTTCCCCACTGTATCTTGCATCCTTCCCAGATTGTCTCTCTCACTCCAATCTGCTCCAGCCTGCCTCAACAGTTCACCAGGGGTATGTTGCTCACTGACTCTTGAAGTTCCTCCCTGAAGACCTCTCCCGTATAGTGTTCTCTCCTGTTGTCTCTCCTCTCACCCTTGTGCCTCTCACCAGAATCTCACACGTTCTGGCTGCACCCGAGCTCTCCAGGTCCAGGGTCACCCCCCCCCCCGCCAGACTGGGAGCTCCCCTGACCACGGCAACCTCCACACTACTCCATCTTCAGCTTCTCCACCCGAACATCTCCTCCCCAGCAGGGCTGACCCTGAGTATATCAAGGAGGCCTGCCCCCTGCCAATCCTAGTTGGGGATTGGTCAGGGCTCCCTGAGTCACTCCATGCCACTCCAGTCCTCTTTCCCCATCTCCCTTCTTGAATCCTCTAGAAGCAGCAAGAGGTGACAGAGAAATGATGCTGCATGTGAATCGCCTGCTGCTGCTCTAGGTCACTCCCAGCCAGGGGCGTACCTAGAGCCTTTGGCACCTGGGGCGGATCCTATATCTGGCACCCCCCAAAAATATAAAAACACCCACATAGTGTAATCCCCCTTGTACTCCCCTGTAAAAATCACCACAGTGTACTGCCCCAAAGTGCTCCCCCCTCAATGTAATCCCTCTTGGGTAAATCCCCCTATTGTAATCTTCCCCCATAAAAGTGGAACCCCCCAATGTAATTCCCCCCAAGTGTAATCCCCCAGTGTAAAAATGGAACCCCCCCAGTGTAAAAGTGGAACCCCCAATGTAATTCTCACCAAGTGTAA
>BLSH010417231.1:0-26015 GCA_018402905.1 Glandirana rugosa
GTCCGTGCGATCGTTCGGGTTCCGTCCGGACCCGGACCCGGACTTTGTCCCGAAGTTCGGACGGACCAGCAGAACCCGAACTTCCAGAGGTTCGCTCAACTCTACTGACTACACTTCTACTTGATCCCAACCTGTAAACATTTGTTACTGACCTTTGGCTTGTTTACTGACTACACTTCTACTTGATCCCAACCTGTAAACACTTGTTACTGACCTTTGGTTTGTTTACTGACTACGCTTCTATTTGATCCCAACCTGTAAACACTTGTTACTGACGTTTTGGCTTGTTTACTGACTACGTTTCTACTTGATCCAAACCTGTAAACACTTGTTACTGACCTTTGGCTTGTTTACTGACTACGCTTCTGCTTGATCCCAACCTGTAAACACTTGTTACTGACCTTTGGCTTGTTTACTGACTACGCTTCTACTTGATCCCAACCTGTAAACACTTGTTACTGACCTTTGGCTTGTTTACTGACTATGCTTCTACTTGATCCCAACCTGTAAACACTTGTTACAGACCTTTGGCTTGTTTACTGACTACGCTTCTGCTTGATCCCTACCTGCTATATCTGCAAATGGACCATGGTTTGCTAACCTCCTGGTGGGGCGATCCTGAGAACCGTAACCTGGTACTAACATGCAGCAAGACCAATCTCCGCCATCAGGAGCTCTGGTGAATACCGGTGAGTGCTTAGACCTTGCACCTTGGGTGAGCCCCTGTCATTCGCCAAGGGGACCTGCTTGAGTACCTATTCTGCTGGTCAGTGGTAGCCTCTCTACTGCTATAGCTACTGGTCTCCATGACTGACCCCAGACTGTGATACATAAGAGATTCAGGCGGTGCATTGTGGGATTCCCAAGAAGGTGTACCTAACCTCTTCGTGCCGGCCACACAGATACAGTATACATATATGTGGCCCTGTGTGAACCACTTACCGTACTGAGAGCAAACTAGCAATCGGGAGCTTTCCGATCATGTGACCACTGACTGTGAATCACAGCTGTCCCATGACCCGAATGCCCTCCTCCGCTCCCCAGAATTTAGAACACTTAATGGGCCGGGAGGCGGCCGGCGGGAAGGATGACGGAAAGAGGACTTATTTTAGGCATCATGTGCAAAAGGAATTTCAGTTTTGGTGAGATACTTCCCAAGGGTTAATCACTCCTGACCTTTCTCATCAGCCCCCTGAAAATGCAAGTGCACCAGGTGATTATTATGAACCAACCCCTCACATACAGAATCAGTTTGCACAGGACATGGTGAAACAAACAGCTATTGCTTCAGAGCAACACAAGTTGCTACAATGTTTGTTAAAATCCCTGCAATGTACATTGATCACCACAAGGGGTTCCTTTTTTTTTTTTTTTCTTCTCAATCAAAGTGGACTTGCCCTTTAACAAAAGCAAAGAAGGATCTGCAACAAAGACTGTGAAATCGAAAATCCTTGTAACGGATATAGTTGACCTCATGGCCAATTTTTTTTTTTTTTTTTTTGCAACCCGGCATACAAACGTCCTTTGCGCATACCATTCGTGCATTCTGCTGGGACTGAACAAGTGTTCCAGTTAATAATTTCCTCTAGACGACGATTAACTCCACAATAGAAATCCAGCGTCGCCCATCCTCTGAATGGCTGCAAGGCGAAAATATCTGCAGTGCTAATGATTTAAAACCGGCTTCTGTTAATAACATCTGGAACGCATCAATGTGGCACGAAGAGAAAGTAGAGCGTTAATCCACACTCATTATTTCCTATTTGTTTTGCAGCCACATAATACAGTGATTAATTTCTTATCTGGCTCAGAGACGTGTTATTAGGGTTTACACAGCTTCTCGTCCTAACGTCTTGTACCAGGCCGCGGTTCCAGCTCGTGCCCAGAATGTGCTTCATTTCAATGAAGTCTTTGGGTGAACCAACCGAGGTGGAACGATAAGCCATAACAAGCAATTAAAAGATGAAATTAGTTTCACGAGTGATTGTGCCAGTGACCTCCGACGAGGAGTATACAATTCCTTTTTATTCTTCAGTTACGAGCATGAAGTGAGCCTGGACGGTTCTCATCGTTGTGTTGGCTATAGACAACGAAGGGGCAGGTTTATGGAAAGTGGAGCTGGAGCGAAGAGGTGTCCACATCAACTATTGAAGATTTACCATTGACAGAAAACAGAACACCAGGAGAATTTTAGTGGTCAACGGGTCCATTTTCTTTAGTTTTCAAGTCAGTCCAGCCAATTTTTGTCTGCCAGTATGCCAAATTAAATTTGCCAAATTAAAATTAGTGTAGCACTTTGGTAGCCCAATGCTTATATCTAAAGCCTAAAAGTTTATTTTCTATCTCTATATTGTCAGGGTGATTTCTCCTCACTTCCCTTCCCATAGACACAAGGTGAAGTCCCCTCTTAGTTGCCACATGCACAGGTGTCCCACTGTAGGAAAAAAAAAAAAAAAGATACTTGCCATACTCAACTTAGACTTCTGACGGGAGGATCCCAAATCACTTACCTTTGACTTTGGCTTCCAACTGAAGGATCCCCAATAACTTACCTTAGACTTTGGCTTCCAACTGAAGGATCCCAAATGACTTACCTTAGGCTGTGGCTTTTGACTGGAGGACCCCAGATCACTTACCTTTCAGTCTGGCTTCTGATAGAATCCCAAATCACTTACCTTAGACTCTGGCTTTTGATCAGAGGATCCCAGATCACTTACTTTGTATTCTGGCTTCTGGCTGAAGGATCCCAAATCGCCTATCTTAGGCCTCAGCTTCTGGCTGGAGGATCCTAAATCACTTACTTTAGATTCTGGCTTCTAGCTGAAGGATCCCAAATCGCCTACCTTAGACCTCAGCTTCTGGCTGGAGGATCCCAAATCACTTATCTTTGACTCTGGCTTCCGACTGAAGGATCCCAAATAACTTACCTTAGACTCCGGCTTCTGACTGGAGGATCCCAGATCACTTACCTTTGTCTGGCTTCTGACTGAATCCCAAATCACTTACCTTTACACTCTGGCTTCTGACTGGAGGATCCCAAATCACTTACCTTAGATTCCGGCTTCTGGCTGGTGGATCCCACATCACTTAACTCAGACTCTACCTTCTGACCAGAGAATACCAAATCCTTTACCTTAGACTTTGGCTTCTGGCTGGAGGATCCCAGATTACCTACCTTGACCTCCAGCTTCTGGCTGGAGGATCCCAAATCATTTAACTCAGACTCTACCTTCTGACCAGAGAATACCAAATAGTTTACCTTTGGCTTCTGGCTGGAGGATCCCAAATCAACTACCTTAGACTCTGGCTTTTGTCTGGAGGGTCTCAAATCACTTATCGTAGACTGTGTGTACCTTAGACTGCAGCTTCTGGCTGGAGGATCCCAAATCACCTACCTTGGCCTACAGCTTCTGGCTGGAGGATCCCACATCACTTAACTTAGACTCTACCTTCTGACCAGAGAATACCAAATCTCTTACCTTAGACTCCAGCTTCTGATCAGAGGATCTCAAATTTGGTGAGAATACACTCCTGCACTTAAAATTATCACCTGTTAGTCCCTACTTCCCTTCTCTGTGCAAGGTCAAATTTATAATAGTCACACACCAGGTACATATTGAATGTGATAAAATGTATAGACGTGTGGGGAAACCAACTTACTTTCTTATTTGGCTCAGAGTTGTGTTATAGGATTTTGTTGGAGGCCGCAGATCCAACCCGCGCCTATAATGTGCTTAATGAAGTCTTTGGGTGAACCAACCAAGGTTGGACAATAAGCAATAACAAGCATTTAAAAAATAAAATGAGTAATTTGGGACTTTTTTTTTTTTACATTTTTGAAACGGTGAAGAAGGGTTAGAACCCCTATCATGATTTTATTGAGGTGTCCTGCTGGTAACTTGATGGCACAGGAAGAAAGTGTAAGGCTTCCCAAGGTAACACACAGCAATAAAAATGAACTCTTCCCTAGAAAATGCTCATAAATAATGTTTGGACATTTCCATAAAAAGCAATGCCTGGGGGAATGGGGGTTCTAAAATAGTCCCCAAGTACAGCGGCATCCAACAACTTTGTCAATAAACTTATCAAAAATGCTATGTCTAATAACTTGCCTCCAGTCCAAGTCTGTCAGCCAGGCTACATGCAGCACAGCTCTTCCACGCAACTGAGCTGCGATTGGCGCCCAAACCAGCATCTAGTCTGTAGGGCGAGGCGGAGTGCAGATGATATCACTCCGCCTTCCCCTCTCTCAGGTGGCAGCCGGAACTTAGTGAGCCGCATCGGCTCACTCCATGGCCATGCTTCTCCCTCACTATCTCTGGTGTAGGTGCCGGAACACTCATCCAACACGTTTCGCCAGAAAAAAAGCCCTGACTGTCCCAAAAAAACAAGTTAACAACTCGTTGGTTTGGGGGCACCTCGGGACGCCCAGGCCCTCTACATGTGCATGGGCTGTCTCCCCCTGATGGTGCCCCTGCCAACAATGTCCCCCACACTCTGTTGTGGAATGACAACGATGGAACAAATACTCTCATCTAGCCTAGTCAACCGTTTGATGATTGTGCTTTGATCCCGTCTTTTGCATATCTATGCAGAATCACCCATATCAAGCCGAACGATCGCTTCATCCGTGTCTGCGACTCTCACCAATAATTGTTGAATCTATATTTAACAATCACTGGAGCTGAATTACAGTCTTCGGACGGCTTCTTTAGCTTCTGATGACAGTTGTTTTGCCCAGAGAAAAAATTGCAGGCACTGACCTGCGTTCTCCCTGTTAAAGGAAAAAAAATAAAATACGTCTCGTCTTTTCAATCCGGCGCTTGTATTTCATCGAGAATTTCAGGCGCGATATTGTTCTATGGAGCGGAGCTAGAGAATTCACTAAATAGGATTCCACGCTTTTTACTATTGTGGCAGCTCAAGATCCGATACTTTCAAAAATGTCTGTGCAATGCCATTTATAGATAATACAGAAAGTTACATTTCGGATATATATATGAATGGTCATACTTGAAAGCCTCAGACCCGTCCCGTGGGGGAGCACAGGAGTCCATCTGACGCCGAGAAGAAGAGAAGAAGGAGAATCTTGAGCAAGACTCTTGGCGATGGATCATTGGGTTTGCATGTTGATGATGAATGCAGCTAGCTGCATGAATAGAAAATGCAAGACACATAGATCGACACTTTGAACAGTCTACCTAGAGGCTGCGCCTGTCTACAGGGTTACTCCTCCGTCATTTGCCCTCCCTGCCCCTCCCAGGGGTGGAACTGGGCACTGCTGAGGCGCTTGCACGGGCCACCAGGCCAAGAAGGGCATGGGGGTCCCTCCACCCCTAGGAACCCGCCTAAAGCCAGATGCCATCCGCCCAGTCAACCAGCCAGCAGGGCTGCCGCCACTATTCTGATGGAGACCCTGCCCGGTGGAGGGGACACTTGCCCCTCTCAGACCTCAGATCAGACGTGGCAACTCGCTGAATTTAAGCATATTGTCAAGTGAGACCGTGCCCGATGGAGGGGACCCCTGCCCCTCTCAGACTCAGACCTCAGGTCAGATGCGGCAACCGGCTGAATTTAAGCATATTACCAAGTGAGACCGTGCCCGATGGAGGGGACCCCTGCCCCTCTCAGACTCAGACCTCAGATTAGATGTGGCAACCCCACTGAATTTAAGCATATTACCAAGTGAGACCCTGCTCGATGGAGGGGACTCCTGCCCCTCTCAGACCTCAGATCAGATGTGGCAGCCCACTGAATTTAAGCATATTACCAAGTTAGACCCTGCCCGGTGGAGGGGACCCCTGCCCCTCTCAGACCTCAGATCAGATGTGGCAGCCTGCTGAATTTAAGCATAATACCAAGTAAGAACCTGCCCGATGGAGGGAACCCCTGCCTCTCTCAGACTCCAACCTCAGATTAGATGTGACAACTTGCTGAATTTAAGCATAATACCAAGTTAGACCGTGCCCGATGGAGTGGACCCCTGCCCCTATCTGACTACCAAGTGGAGGAAAAAAAAAAAATAAGACTCTTGGCCTTTAAATATTAACTGATGCAGACAAGTTAGCTCTAATGAAATGGTTATATAACCCACAAAACTTGTTAGCCTTTGATTCTGCTGTTGTGTGTTGTCCAGGTCCTCCCAATGACCATCCAGGTTCTGGGGTATCCAGGGATTGACGTTTGTTATTTACAAGTCTTTGACAACACGGCTTTTCCGAGTATATTTGCTTTTTTTTTTACTATAAGTCTTTTTTGATTTCAAGAATTACAAAACGGATAAACCTGCAGAAGCTGTGTCAGTATATATTCATCGAACGCCCAGAGCTTGAGACAAGGAGAGGGGTGAAGGGAAGACAAAGTATGGGACCATATTAAACAGTATATCCCATACTTTACCTGTTAGCAGAGGATAAAGGTATGATAGACAAGACAGAGACATCTATATAATCACCCCAACCTATGAGGCACTGCATTATTCCTGATATAGTTACATTCTTTACATCAATAAATTGTACCCATGGTAATGCACAAGGCTTGTGCACCCTTCTTGTTTTACCATTTACAGCAGTGGTCTCCAAACTGCAGCTAGGGGGCCAGATGAAGCCCTTTGCTTGCTTTTATCCGACCCTTGGGGCACCATTTCAGTAAAGGGGCAAGATTCCTTCCACTGGCACCATCGATGGGGCACAACTCCTCCCACTGGCACCAACAATGGGGCACAACTCCTCCCACTGGCACCAACAATGGGGCACACCTCCTCCCACTGGCACCAACGATGGGGCACAACTCCTCCCACTGGCACCAATGATGAGGCACAACTCCTTCCACTGACACCAATGATGGGGGACAACTCCTCCCACTGGCACCAATGATGGGGGACAACTCCTCTCACTCGCACCAATGATGGGGCACAACTCCTCCCACTGGCACCAATGATGGGGCCCAACTACCCCCACTGGCACCAATGATGGGGCGCAACTGCTCACTGGCACCAACGATGGGGCACAATTCCTGTCAATGACACCAACACTTGGATCCAATGACACAAAGGATGGGTCAGGATTCCTCCTAATGACACCAACAATTGGGCCCAATGATGGGGCATAATTCCTCCCTATAACGCCAACGATGGGGCATAATTCTTCCCACTGACACCAAAGGTGGGGCATTGTTTTTTCCCGCTCACATTGAGACCTTTTCTACTTTCAAAGGCTACAGTCTGGCCCCCCTAAAGTCTGAAGGGCAGTAAACTGATCCTTTGCATAGAAAGTTTGGAGACCTCCGATTTAGAGCAGTGGTCTCCAAACTGGCCCGGGGGTCAGATGTGGCCCTTTACTTTCCCTTAATCTGGCCCTTGGGGCACCATTTTGCCCACTGACATCAATGATGGGACACCATTCCTCCCACTGACACCATTAAGGGCACTATTTTTCCCATTGATACCAAAAAATGGGGCCGCCTTCCTCCCAATGATGGGGCACTGTCTTTGCCCACTGATGCCCACTGGTCACAGTCCGGCACCCCTAAAGCCTGAAGGATGGTAAACTAGCCCTTTGCATATTGTGCTTGAAGAGTCAAAACATTCTCAGATCTAAAACGGGGCAGCAAAGCCTGAAACTTTACTATAATGCACAGCCCTCAAGTTCAGTCCAGGACTGGTTTAAAATACTTGACAGGTTCACTTTAAATTTCAATGCACAGCTGAAGTTGTTCCAGTACCATAACTGGGTTATTTTATCCGCCCATTATGGACACAGCTCTGGTTGGAATTCAATGCTGGAACATTATGATTTTGTTAATAGTAAAACCAATGTAGACAGCGGACATTGTCCTCCTTGCCTGAAGAGACGATTGGCATTCCTGATATTAAGAGCATGTCACAGGTCATTGTTAAAGATGGCATTGGATTTCCCAGAAGCCTCTGTTCCAGGAACAAAAATGCCTTATTAACTTATCGGACCTAAGGGCGTGGTTCGATCTGCGTTCCAGGGAGTGCAGAGGTTAGAAGAACGATGCCAGTCAGCAGTATAATGGAAAGAGGTGCCTAGCCTCCCGTGTCCTTCCATGTCTTCTCAGTACGTGTGCCCTGCATTACAGTGGAAAAAGTAATTATTTCAACCCTGCAGATTGTGTAATTTAAACGATTGAGACTAAGTATTTGATCCCCTACCAACCAACAATAATTCTGGCTCCCACCGACTGGCTACAGTAGGTGCTCATGTGGTACACAGGTTAGTCCTGTCAATGTAAGATCTCCTAAGGACAACTCGTTATGTGTCTAAAAGACACCGGTCCATAGAATCTCTTTCTTCCATTCACATCTCACCATCATGCCTAACACCAAAGAGCTGTCAAAGGACGACCGGGAGAAGATTGTAGACCTGCACAAGGCTGGAATGGGCTACAAGACCATCAGCAAGAAGCTTGGTGGGAAGGAGACAACTGTTGGAGGGATTGTTCCCAAATGAAAGAAATACAAAATAACCATCAATCGCCCTTGGTCTGGAGGTCCATGCAAGATTTTGCCTCATGGGGTGAGGATGGTCATGAGAAAAATGAGGGATCAGCCCAGAACTACACGGGAGGAGCTTATGAATGATCTCAAGGCAGTTGGGACCGCAGTCACCAAACAAACCATTGGTAACCCAATACACCGCCATGGACTGAAATCCTGCAGTGCCCGCAAGGTCCCCCTCCTCAAGAAGACACATGTACAGGCCTGTATGAAGTTTGCCAATGAACATCTAAATGGTTCAGAGGAGGACTGGGAGAAGTGCTGTGATCAGATGAGACCAAAATTGAGCTCTTTGGCATCAACTCAACTCGACTCGCCGTGTTTGGAGGAAGAAAAATGCTGACTATGACCCTAAGAACTCCATCCCTACAGTCACACATGGAGGTGGAAACATGAGGCTTTGGGGCTGTTTCTCTGCTAAAGGTCCAGGCCAACTTTCCCACATTGGGGGGCCAATGGACGGGGCCATGTATTGTAAAATCTTGGATGAGAACCTTCTTCCCTCGGCCAGAACACTGAAGATGGGTCGTGGATGGGTCTTCCAGCATGACAATGCCCCAAAACATACCACCAAGGCAACTAAGGAGTGGCTCAGGAAGAAGCACATTAAGGTCACAGAGTGGCCTAGCCGGTCTCCAGACCTTAATCCTATAAAAAAATTTATGGAGGGAGCTGAAACTTTGAGTTGCCAAGCGACAGCCAAGAAACCTTAAGGGTTTCGAGAAGATCTGTAAAGAAGAGTGGAGCAAAATCCCTCCTGAGATGTCTGCAAACCTGGAGACCAACTACAAGAAACGTCTGACCTCTGTGCTGCCAACAAGGGTTTCTCCACCAACTACTAAGGGGACCAAATACTTATTTTACTCACTGAACTGCAATCCATTTATAATATTTGTATCATGTGATTTTTCTGTATTTTTGGTTGATCTTCTGTCTCCATCATATAAAATACACCGATGATAAAAATTATAGACCCTTCATTTCTTTGTAAGCGGACAACCTTACCCAATCTGCAGGGGAGGCGATCGTTTTCCCCGCTGTATATTGAGTCCAAATCCTGAATTCCTCCAGAGCTGCCGCAATTTACTATTCTCCCCGGCTAAATCCTCCTCTCAGTATTACTATTTTAAACCTGTTAATTAAGAGAAATGAATAATCCATTCTGCAAACACAGCCCATAAAAACGTCCGCTTGTCAAAGAATAAAAACCCGCCGCGCATTTTCTTCCCCTCTCCCTTTTCGCCAGGCTAGGTGATTACTCTGTTAATTGTGCCGGCTATATATTCCCCCCCCCCCCCCAGCCTCCGCAGAGCGCACAAGGAGCTGACACCTGCAAATGAAATGAATGAAAGTCAAACTTTTCTGACACATTGCGGAAAAAAAAAAAATCAGGCGCGCGTCGTCCACCGCACTTCCCGTTAAATGCGAATTTGGTTAAAAAAAAAGAAGAAAAGTGGGTGTTAAACACTTGCCGACTGCCCGCTGTGGCTTGACGGCGGCAAAGTGGTTCGTTAGCGCGAAACGGCGGCCGCGAGGATGAGTATTGTGAGTGCGTGCGCGGCGCCGGAGGCGCACACACACGCTCAGTGTGTTCCAGGGGGGCCAGGGAGCAGGTAGGGGGGACTCTATCTCCGCCGGCTACCCACGATCCCCCCCCCCCCGCAGTGAGAGAACGGAGGTCGGTGTATGTAAACACGGATCTCCGTTCTGACAGAGGGGGAGCCATGATCACTCCCCTCCCCCTGCCAGCCCAGCCCCCATACAGTTAGAACACACTGAGGGTACACATATTTAATCCTTAGCGTGCCCCCTCCAGGTTAACCCCTTCACTGCCAATGGCATTTACACAATAATCAGTGCATTTTCATAGCACTGATCGCTGTATAAATGCCAATGGTCCCCCAAAAAAGTGTCAAAATGGTCCGACATGTCCGCTGCAATAATGCAGTACCGCTGCAGATCACCGCCATTAGTAGTAAAAAAATAAAAACCCCATAAATGAATTCCCATCATTCGTAAACGCTGCAACTTGCCGATTGCAATTTTTTTTTTTACCAAAAATATGAGGAAGAATATAAATCGGCCAAAACCGATGAAAAAAATGTTTTTTGTATTTTTTTTTTTTTGTATTTTAGCAAAAAGTAAGAAATAGTGTTTTTTTTTTTTTTTTTTGCAAAATTGTCGCTCTTTTTTTGTTTATAGCGGCAATCAGAAATGACGCAGAGGGAATCAAATACCACCAAAAGAAAGCTCTGTTTGTGGGAAAAAAAAGGACGTAAATTTTGTTTGGGTACAACGCTGCACGACCGCGCAATTGTCAGTTAAAGCGACGCAGCGCCGAATCGTAAAAAGTGCTCTGGTCCTAAAGGGGGGGGAAATCCTTCCGGGGCTGAAGTGGTGCAAAGACGCTTCAGGGAATTGTAAAAGCACAATATACACGAGATCAGGGACGGCGTCCGCGGGAGCGATGTGAAGGCTTCAGTAATGGCTTTTTGTGGTCGGTACGGAGTACGGCGTGAAAGGCGGATTATTCTCCTCCGTATAAATATGGATGTGTGGGTTTAACAGACACAATTACACAGGAGCCTCGGAAAGTGGTGGATCTGAAGGTGAACACAGAACCTGCAGGAGAGGCGACGAGGCCCTTTTTTCCCATTGATATTCTAATTTACCGAGTGCTAGAAGTACTTTGAAAAGCAAATAGTTGGCTGATGCCATTTAAGATAAGTTGTGTTCTCCCCATTGCTATTTACTGTCATTTTTTTTTTCTTCTTGGCATTTCGTGTTTTTTTTTTTATTTGCTGGAATTTATAGCTTGTTTAGGTGACGGGAGTTATTTTTAGGCTTCTAGGCAGCTTTGCTCCTTGAGCCGTTAGAGAGTTTTCCTTTTTTTTATTTTTAAGATAGATCTTTTCAAGTGACACTCTGCTTTAAAAACAAAAGAGTTCTATGCAAGTATATTGGATATTCTTAACTTGGAAAAGTCAGTTCTATTGCTCTTGGCCTCTTCCAGGCCTCCTACAGCTGACATCTGACTTCCTTATAGAGGGTGGCTTTGTTGCTTTTTCATGATTCCTTTGTATGTAGGAAGGTAGCCACCCTGCCTTGGTTACACTGTATGTAGGAATGTAGTCACCCTGCCTTGGTTCCACTGAATTTAGGAACGTAGCCACCCTGCCTTGGTTACACTGTATGTAGGAATGTAGCCACACTGCGCTACAGGATGCAGGGCTCAGGAGTGCGCTATGTACAGGGTGCAGTGTTAATGAGTGCACTATGTACAGGATGCAGGGCTCAGGAGTACGCTATGTACAGGGTGCAGTGTTAATGAGTGCACTATGTACAGGGCGCAGGGCTTAGGAGTGCGCTATGCACAGGATGCAGGGCTCAGGAGTGCACTATGTACAGGATGCAGGGCTCAGAAGTGGGCTATGTACAGGATGCAGGGCTCAGGAGTGGGCTATGTACAGGATGCAGGGCTCAGGAGTGGGCTATGTACAGGATGCAGGGCTCAGGAGTGGGCTATGTACAGGATGCAGGGCTCAGGAGTGGGCTATGTACAGGGTGCAGTGTTAATGAGTGCACTATGTACAGGGCGCAGGGCTTAGAAGTGCGCTATGTACAGGGTGCAGTGTTAATGAGTGCGCTATGTACAGGGCACAGGGCTCAGGAGTGCGCTATGTACAGGATACAGGGCTCAGGAGTGGGCTATGTACAGGATACAGGGCTCAGGAGTGGGCTATGTACAGGGTGCAGTGTTAATGAGTGCACTATGTACAGGGTGCAGGGCTTAGAAGTGCGCTATGTACAGGGTGCAGTGTTATTGAGTGCACTATGTACAGGGCGCAGGGCTCAGGAGTGTGCTATGTACAGGATGCAGGGCTCAGGAGTGGGCTATGTACAGGATGCAGGGCTCAGGAGTGGGCTATGTACAGGATGCAGGGCTCAGGAGTGGGCTATGTACAGGATGCAGGGCTCAGGAGTGGGCTATGTACAGGACACTGGGCTTAGGAGTGTGCTATGTACAGAGTCAAGGAGTGTGCTACATACTGGGTGCAGAATTAAGACGTGCGCCATGTACATGGTGCAGAATTAGGAAGTGCGCTATGTACAGGGTACAGAGTTAAGAAGTGCGCTAGTTCAGGGCGCAGGGCTCTGGAGTGCGCTATGTACAGTAGTAGCACTTTATTTATATTTCCACAAAGTTTTTCGGCACACGTTTAGTCTTGAGGTCAGCGCTGCATTCGCACTATTAATTTTGTAATCCCGTCAGGGAGACACTTAACCAGCAGCGACCCATACACAATAACGCCGTCACCTTTGGCGCGACTGCACGCCATTTCATGTTTGGTATCTATTTACTCAACGCAACCTCATATTTTATATTTTAGCAAAAGATTGTGCAATGTATTTCATGCGTGTGTGCTAAAGTTACCAACACTTATGTTATGCCTTCGATAAACGGTTATGCTAATATCACGTGGCGTAAACAAATTGCAGCCTACCACCATTTTATTCTCCCGGGTCTCTGCTTTCGGGGAAAAATGGCAGCGAAAGGGTTAAAGCCATCAAGCTCCCAGCACACACACATTATAAGCGCAGGGTTTTATTTTGTGCATTGTAGGTTTTCAAGCATTGGAGGCCGGCAGTACTTATTTCCTGCTACCTGATGCTATTGACGTATTTTTCCAAATGTGAGAGGCTGGCATCATCCATTAACTGGCACTCAAGTTACTATAATGTGTAGTTGCAGAATGTTGTACAATGTTGGCATCAATTGGCGCAGAAAAGGGTAATATTAGGTAATTACCCGTTCCGGCAGATTAAAATTGCACGTTTTTTTCGGACAGCCCAGATCTATTTGCCAGTCTTTCCTGATGGCGAGACCCCATATGTTTTGAAAGCTTACAATTTTTTAATCTGCTCAGGTAGCCCTCAATAGGTATCACTCACCGTTCTATTTTCCCATTACTGCAATCTGTTATTTTTTTTTTATTTTATTTTACGGGCCATAGTTTGGTATTGTAAATTTACCATCACCCGGAGCCGGCGTTTAGATTTTGTACAATGGGAGGCTGGCATTGTGCTCTTTACAGGAACCAAAGGCCAGCATTATCCTTCTACTGAGAACGGAGGTTTTTGACGACGCAGTACATTGAACCCCTTTGTCCATATTCATGTAGCTTCCCTCCTGGCTGGGGGGGCAGGGAGAGGGCTAGCATTACCCCACGGTGGATCCAAGGCCGCAATGGAGATAGTCAAGCAGAGGCGGCTCTCTAATTAGGCAAATTAGGCAGTCGCCTAAGGCCTCACACTCAGAGGGGCCTCGCAACCGCCTAATTTGACACTGACATCAGCACCGGGATAGAGAATACTGACACCAGCCCTTTAAACCTCTTAATATATGCAATTTATAAAGTTAATTTTTTTTATCACTTGAATTATTTTTCCCATTATGGGCGTGAGTAGGGTTTTGCCTAAGGCCTCACAAAGCCTAGAGCAATGACGGGTGCCGGTCCCTTTTTAAAATTTTATTGCTCTGTCACAGGAAAAGAAAGTTGGGGTTTAGGTCTCCCTCCAGCCACAGGGCTTCAGATTCCCCCAGTCGTCTCCTCCATCCAAGGGAGTGCCAGGATCCTCGCAAAGTGGAGACCAATCCCCCTCCAGCAGGACTTCCACCCACTGGATCTCCACCTTGGGTGCTGTATCCTCCTTGAGGATTCTGAGCTAGGCCCCAGCCAGGCTCTGGCCTACTCAGCCACACACCTCCCCATGCTGCAGCTGGGGGGGGGGGATAACTTACCAGGCCATTCCCCAGACATTTATGTCCTCCCCCAGCATGCACTACTGGCCATGAACCTCCTAGTGGTTGCCATAGGGGGACCCACATACTCATCAGCCCAAGATTGTTGCTGCTCACCCATGACTATTGCCCTGAGCGCCAGTGACACCCAGTGGTGGCGGCCTAGAACAGCAGCAATCCTAAACAGAGGAGAGAAACTAAGTGAAGAAAAGGACTTCTTGACCTGGGCATACTACTACCCAGGACAAGTACATTTTCCTAGACACCTCCTGAGTGTTGGGTGTCGTAAAGCCCATGGTAGGGGAAGCCCACATAGGGGAACCAAACATCGTTCCGCTAGTCCACCTTTATATCTTTCTCAGTCTACCCATCCTTACTAGACTCTGCCTAATATATATGACAGGATCTACCAGGATTTTTGGGTTGCTTCCTGTTAATGAGGGAAGCCCACAGGGGGGGACCAAACATGGTTTCACTAGTCCACCTTTACTGCCCTCTTCTCTAAGATACACATCACGCTACCCAACCTTACTAGACTCTACCCAATGTATATGAGGGGATCTACCAGGATTATTGGGTTGCTTCCAGTTAGAGGGGCTTAGTCCTTATTCCTTTTAGGTCAGTGCTGAGTGTTGGGTGCCCTTAAAGACCATGGTAGGGGAAGCCCATGCAGGGGGGGAACAAACATGGTTCCACAAGTCCACCCTTACTTCTTCCTTCTCTAAGATTCACCTCTCTGTGCGCAACGTTGCTAGATTCTACCAAATGTAGATGAGGCGATCTACCAGGATTATTGGGTTGCTTCCAGTTAGAGGGTCTTAGTCTTTATTCCTTTTAAGTCAGTGCTGAGTGTTGGGTGCCCTTAATGACCATGGTAGGGGAAGCCCACGTAGGGGACCAAACATGGCTGCACTAGTTCACATTTACATCTTCTTTCTCTAAGATACCCCTCACACTACCCAGCCTTACTAGGCTCTACCCATTGTATATGACAGGATCTACCAGGATTTTTGGGTTGCTTCCTGTTAATGAGGGAAGCCCACATAGGGGGGCCAAACATGGTTTCACAAGTCCACCTTTACTGCCCTCTTCTCTAAGATACACATCACTCTACCCAACCTTACTAGACTCTACCCAATGTATATGAGGGGATCTACCAGGATTATTGGGTTGCTTCCAGTTAGAGGGGCTTAGTCTTTATTCCTTTTAGGTCAGTGCTGAGTGTTGGGTGCCCTTAAAGACCATGGTAGGGGAAGCCCACGTAGGGGACCAAACATGGCTGCACTAGTTCACCTTTACATCTTCTTTCCCTTAGATACACCTCACACTACCCAGCCTTACTAGACTCTACCCATTGTATATGACAGGATCTACCAGGATTTTTGGGTTGCTTCCTGTTAATGAGGGGCTTAGTCCCCATTCCTTTTAGGTCAGTGCTAAATGTTGGGTGCCTTAAAGTCCATGGTAGGGGAAGCCCACGTAGGGGGAAACAAACATGGTTCCACGAGTCCACCCTTACTTCTTCCTTCTCTAAGATGCACCTCTCTGTGCGCAACGTTGCTAGATTCTACCCATTGTAGATGAGGGGATCTACCAGGATTATTGGGTTGCTTCCAGTTAGAGGGGCTTAGTCTTTATTCCTTTTAGGTCAGTGCTGAGTGTTGGGTGCCCTTAAAGACCATGGTACGGGAAGCCCACGTAGGGGACCAAACATGACTGCACTTGTTCACCTTTACATCTTCTTTCTCTTAGATACACCTCACACTACCCAGCCTTACTAGATTCTACCCATTGTATATGAAAGGATCTACCAGGATTTTTGGGTTGCTTCCTGTTAATGAGGAGCTTAGTCTCCATTCCTTTTAAGTCAGTGCTAAATGTTGGGTGCTTTAAAGTCCATGGTAGGGGAAGCCCACGTAGGGGGGAACAAGCCTGGTTCCACGAGTCCACCCTTACTTCTTCCTTCTCTAAGATGCACCTCTCTGTGCGCAACATTGCTAGATTCTACCCAATGTATATGAGGGGATCTACCAGGATTATTGGGCTGCTTACAGTTAGAGGGGCTTAGTCCTTATTCCTTTTGATTCAGTGCTGAGCGTCGAGTGCATAATGGTAGAGGAAGTCCACTTGGGGACCAAACATGGTTCCATTATTCCACCTTTACATCTTCCTTCCTTAAGATACACCTCACTCTACCCAACCTTACTAGGGAATCTGCCTTGATGATTAGGTCACTTCCTGTTAGGAGGGGCCAAAACTGAGGGAAATAAGTTAACCCCTTCTTGCAGGGAACAGCAGCTGTTAGAAGAAGTTTGTGCTGAGGACTTGTTTGCATTTTGTTGTTGGAGGCGGAGGAGGCGGTGCCGGGCAACTCTATTTAAACCGTGTGCTTCCTGTAACAAGTGCTGTCCGTTCTACAGCGTTCTGGTGACCCCGTGCCTTGCTCTGAGAGACTTTTCCTGTATCTGTGACCCCGGCTTTCCTTGGACCCTGCTGAATTCTGCCTGCCCTGACTCCCGGCCTGTCTACGACTATTCTCTTGCCTGATCCTCCTGTACCTCGCTGCCCGCACGTTGCCGCCCCTTACTGCACCTGACCACCCGCCTGTCTGCTCCTTTTGCACCTCCTAGCCAGCCAGTTGCCGACCCGGACCGTACGACTACTCTTCTGCTCAGCACGAGCTCTAGTGGACCTTCACGCACCATCAAGTGATCCAGTCCAACCCTTGTGCCCCCCTGTGCTCCTGAACTCCCTGTCTACATTATTAGGGATTCTCGAACCCCCTGCAGAAGTCAGACTCGTCCTCCAGGTACGTGACAGCAGCAATTCTAAACCTAGGGGAGAAACCCAATGAAAGGCTAGAAATGATTCTGGGCGTGCTACTATTACCCATGAAAGCAACATTTACTAGAGACCTAGAACCTCATATTAGGACCCACATTTGTTTAGATGGTCCTGCCGATCTCCTCATCTAATAGAACCGTTATGTTTACTGTTACACAAGAGGAAAAGAACCTTCTCATGACGGTGCATCACTTTGTACTGTAAATGCACGACCATGAGTATTTATATCAAGTATATATCAGGGAAAATATATTTCACGTAATCATTACTAATGTCTACCTACCACCCACATACAGCTGAACACCGCCAACCTGTAATTAAAAATGGCAAATAGCTGTAATTACACCTCTGTAGTCTCAACTTTTTACATGTCTGCATGAAAATACCCATTTTGTGGGCAGGATTGAAATATTGCAAACAATAATCAAAGTGGAAGCAAGCCATTTACCGACAAGATCAGGTTACCTGGTCTAGCAAGCAATCATTGTCCTGTCCCGCACTATTGCCCACACTTAGTATAGAATGGTCTGCAGCCAATGGTGGAACCATGGAAAGTCAAATTGAGGAAATCGCACAGGTGCTGAGCATTTCTATCATTTACATGGCCTAATAAGACAAAGTCTATGGCATCTCTCTATGACATCACTGACAACTTTCATAAGTTTTTTTTTTTACATTTTTGGTTTGAGGAGGGAAGAGTTGGAAACATGGTCTGGATCATAAAAGAAAGGAAAAGACATGGGGCTTTAAATGAGGCGAGTCATTGTAAATAGTTAGTAATAAATAGCTGTGTGCATAGGATTCATGTTTCTGATGTATAACTGTCATAATCACATTGAATATGTCATGATCCCAAAATAAAACATTTGTTTTCATTGATAAATAACATTTTAATAAGGGACATTTCATATGTTAAACATCTCCATAATTATTCAAATAAGTAAATTTACATATTCTAAGTCAATAGACAATTATTCAAGAAAGCAAATTCACATATTCTCAGTCAGTAGACAATTAAAATTACATACAGTGATTATGCAAATAAATATGGGAACATGATTGACCATCAGAATTCATGAAACACACAAATTGACTAAATAGCTTAATGGATAGAAAACTGTCTTGTCTTGGCATACTTGATGGAAACTCTACGCGTTTCGTGGCATTTCAGCCACTCATCAGGAGTATATTGCATAAAGTACTATAGCAATGGGTAAAAAATGAAAAACCATTAGTATATACTGCCCTCTCAAAGAAGGGAAGTGTCAGAAATAACATCTTGGTTACTCACAAAACAGCTCACAGGCTGTACCCAGCCCAAGAATGGGATTTGATGCGGCCTCGGGTGGAGGCCTGTCCTTGTTGGTCTATGTATGGTCACACATTTTTTAAGTTATGGTCTGGATCATATTATCATCTGGATCCCTGCTTGGTACCTTGACCCTCATTTTCTGCCTAATGACCCTGTTTCTGTGTCACCAAGCAGGGGGGAGATGAAATTAAAAAAATGGTCCTCAACAAAACAACACACAAAACAGCCAATGCGTTTTGGGGGTCCAACACCCCTTCTTCAGGGCTCTGGTTCAAAATTTAGGGACCCTGGAAAAGGTAACCAGAGATAGAAGACTTCAAACCTTTGTGGCTTAAATACAGGTTCAGTCTCGGGCACTGGTCCCGGGTTCAGTCTCGGGCACTGGTCCCGGGTTCAGTCCCGAGCACTGGTCCCAGGTTCAGTCTCGGGCACTGGTCCCGGGTTCAGTCTCGGGTTCTGGTTCTGTCTTAGGCACTGGTCCCGGGTTCAGTCTCTGGCACTGGTCCAGGGTTCAGTCTCTGGCACTGGGCCCAGGTTCAGTTTCTGGCACTGGACCCAAGTTCAGTCTCTGGCACTGGTCCTGGGTTCAGTCTCTGGCACTGTTCCTGGGTTCAGTTTCTGGCCACTGGGCCTAGGTTTAGTCTCTGGCACTGGGCCCGGGTTCAGTCTCTGGCCACTGGGCCCAGGTTCAGTCTAAGGCATTGGTCCCGTGTTCAGTCTCGGGCACTGGTCCCGGGTTCAGTCTCGGGTTCTGGTTCAGTCTTGGGCACTGGTCCCAGGTTCAGTCTTGGGCACTGGTCCCAGGTTCAGTCTCGGGCACTGGTCCCGGGTTCAGTCTTGGGTTCTGGTTCTGTCTTGGGCACTGGTCCAGGGTTCAGTCTCTGGCACTGGTCCAGGGTTCAGTCTCTGGCACTGGGCCCAGGTTCCGTTTCTGGCACTGGACCCAGGTTCAGTTTCTGGCACTGGACCCAAGTTTAGTCTCTGGCACTGGTCCTGGGTTCGGTCTCTGGCACTGTTCCCGGGTTCAGTCTCTGGCCACTGGGCCTGGGTTTAGTCTCTGGCACCGGGCCCGGGTTCAGTCTCTGGCCACTGGACCCGGGTTCAGTCTCAGGCACTGGTCCCAGGTTCAGACTTTGTTTCAGTCTTGGTCCCTGGTTCAGACTCAGCCACTGGGCCCGGGTTCAGTCTCAGCCACTGGGCCCGGGTTCAGTCTTGAGCTGCTACATTCTTCTCAGAATCCTTGCTAAAACTTCCTGAATCCCTTGCTAGGATAACCCCCCCCCCCCTTCTTCAAGGCAAATTGTAGGGACTCTAGGAAAGGTGTAATAACCATGGATACTTTTTAGTGGTGTACAAATCACAGAATACCTCAAACCTTTGTGGCTTAAATCTGCTCAGGCAGTAAAATTGATTTATGACAAAAAAAAAACATACAAAACTGCCAGCACTTTTTTTGGAGTCAGACGAACTCCATGAGCATCTTTGTTCCACAAAGGTTTGAGGAGTTCTATGCCTTGCACACCACTAAATCTTTATCCCTGGTCACCACACCATCTTCAAAGTCCGATAGTTTTAAATGAGAGCCCTGAAGAATTTAGTGTTTGGCAACTGAATTGTGTTGGTGGTTTTGTATGTTTTTTTTTTTGCAGTGAATGTTATCAATAGAAGATTTTAAATAATTTTGGAACATTTTCTTTGGGGCTCTTATTAGACATCCTTCATGCAAGGATTTCACTGCTGACTTTGTCCCCCACTGGGATAATTTCTTGTGGTGTGCAAGTCATGGAACACCTCAAATCCTTGAGCATTCATTACTTTCAGGCAGTTTGTCTGACCCCTGAAACTCGATTATAACTCCAAAATCTTTAAATTATGTAATTGGTAGCGGTGAACTGAAATGAAAATTCCAAGGCTTCAGGAAGCACTTGGCTGAAAACCGAAACTGATATGGACAGGGATGGAGATGACTCCTTTGGACCCTGGTTTGGATGTGAAGATCGGGATGACTCCTCTGGGTGTCAGGATGGGGATGACTCCTCTGGTCTAGGTATCAGGATGGGGATGACTCCTCTGGTTGCTAGGATGGGGTTGACTCCTCTGCTCAGGGTATCAGGATGGGGGTGACTCCTCTGGTCTGGGTGTCAGGATGGGGATGACTCCTTTGGTCTGGGTGTCAGGATGGGGTTGACTGGTCTCGGGGCTCAGTGTGGTTGAAGCCCATGGATAGCACAGCACTCATACCCCGTATGGGGGTCCAGCTCCGCTTCCCCTCCTACCTCCCTCACTCTCCAGTGTCCCGGCTGGGTGGGGCAATCATCGTCGGCACAGTGCAGCCTCCTCCTCCGCCCTCGGCTCCCCTTCCCCTCCTCGCACTATAGGCAATCCCTAGGCCTAGCTAGAGCCTGCAGGCCCCCTCCAGTGAGTGCTGTGACACTATGGAGGCTGCACAGCATTCCCAGCCTGACCGCAATGGAAAATAATGAAGAGGACTAGACAGCCCTGACTGACGGCAGCCGGTGGCCAATTGCCAGCTAGTTTGAACGGCTTTGGTTAATCAGACAAAGGGACAGCCAAGACAGCAAGGCTTGGGCTGCCTAGAAAGTTCAATGGGCTGTTGGCTGCCAAACATGTGCAGCGAGGGTGGGCCCAAACGCTAAGTTTGGTGGAGAGGCAAGGCTAACCTGGTAACATTAGCTTTTCTATTTTGGGCTGATAATTTTTGGTGGCCATTATCGGCACCTTTTTTCTATCGGTAAAAAGCTGATAACACTATTTTCAGCTGATAATTTTTCATAGAAATTGGTCCATGGCAAAAACCATAAAAAACAACCAACGCATATCGGGGGTAAGACAAACTCCACCTTCTTCAGGGCTATCTCTCTTGAAATGATGGGACTCTGAGGTTGATGTCGTAACCTCAACACCTCAAACCTAGAGGCATAAAGATGCTCATGGAGTTTGTCTGACCCCAAAAATGTATTTAATGCGCAAAGGTTTGAGGTGTTCCATGACCTGCACACAACTATAAATTATCCCTGGCTACAAGTCACAGAATACCTCAAACCTTTGTCCATTAATTACGCTCAGGCAGTTTTTCTGATCCCTGAAACTCGATTAAGAGCCCAAAATCTTTTAATGATAAAATCAGTTAATAGCAAAAAAAACCCCCATACAAAACAGCCAACATGTTTCTTACAAACTCAATGAGCTTCTTTATGCCTCAAAGAGTTTTAGGTGTTAAGGTTACTACACCAACCCCATCATTTTAAATGAGAGCCCTGAAGAAGGTGGAGTTTGTCTGACCCCTGAAACACGTTGGCTGTTTTGTACGTTTTTTTTCCACGAACCATTAAAAGATTTTGGGCTCTTGATTTGCTTTCATGCCCTTATCAGATTGTTCATATCTGAATTCTAAACCCCAGTTGACCCACATTGGGTACCCCCAATTATCGGAGAGCTTCAGTATGCTGGGCTATTGTGTAATTTAATGTACCAACCGAAAACTTGACTCTTCACTTTTCTTTGTGCATTGAAATCCTGACAAGCTTAACATTTCTGAATTCTATCCAACACAAAGAAAAGTGACTGACTTTTTTTGATAGAAGAGGAAAGTTAAAGGGTGTTTCAGAAAGTGAGTGAATGAGGCTTCTCACTTCAAACACCTTGAGCTGGGCTTGAAAACTCGTCTCTGAAGGTAGATCACACAACTCACGTCTGTGATCCTTCACGTTTCAGATGTTTTGAGCATCTTCTATGGGCGCTAGAGGATAAGTCACAAATTCTGGTAGGTATTGCCAGTTATAGTGGCACATCTTGTATATTTTGCAAATTGATTTGCTACCTTTCTTTTTGAAACTTTTCTTTTTTGTGACTGATTTTAAAATCTATATGATGCTTTCTAACATTCTCTAGTAAGACCAGAGATAACAGTCCTGGTTCAGCGAAAGACACTGGTCCTGGGTTCCATCTTAGGCACTGGTCCTGGGTTCCACCCTAGGCACTGGTCCTGGGTTACGTCTGGTCCGGGGCTCCGTCTTAGGTACTGGTCCTGGGTTCCGCCTTAGGCACTGGTCCTGGGTTCTGTCTGGTCTGGGGTTCCGTCTTAGGCTCTGGTCCTGGGTTCCGTCTTAGGCACTGATACTGGGTTCCATCTTAGGTACTGGTTCTGGGTTCCGTCTTAGGCACTGGTCCTGGGTTCCGTCTTAGGCACTGGTCCTGGGTTCCGTCTTAGGCACTGGTCCTGGGTTCCGTCTTAGGCACTGGTCCTGGGTTCCATCTTAGGCACTGGTCCTGGGTTCCGTCTTAGGCATTGGTCCTGGGTTCCGTCTTTGGCACTGGTCCCAGATTCCGTCTTTGGCACTGGTCCCGGATTCCGTCTTAGGCACTGGTCCTGGGTTCCGTCTTAGGCACTGGCCCTGGATTTTATCTCGGGCACTGGTTCTGGACGCAGTCCCAGGCACTGGTCCTGGGTTCCATCTTAAACACTGGTCCAGGGTTCTGTATTAAGCATTGGTCCTGGGTCCCGTCTTAGGCGCTGGTCCTGGGTCCCGTCTTAGGCGCTGGTCCTGGGTCCCGTCTTAGGCGCTGGCCAAGGGTTCCATCTTAGGTGCTGGTCCTGAGTTCAGTCTTAGGCACTGGTCCTGGGTTCAGTCTCCGTGTTGGAAACCAAGTTAGAAAAAAAATCATTAAGGGGATTGGATTTCAACTATATACTCTATGTGCCAGGGTTGCCAACTGTCAAAGTCATGGACAGTTTGTAATATCTGTGATTTTTACAACTGTCTGAGAATGTACATAATGGACATTCATGGGCCGATGTAAAATACAAGGATTTTACAAAGTGTCCTTGAATTTCATGACAGTTGGCAACCCTGGTATGTGCTATGTGGGGAGGTAGAGGGCAGCTTGTGGGCAGGGGGCTTTGGGGGTGCAACTAAAATGGGGGGGTGCAGCCCACCCCTGCACCCCCTAGATACAGCCATGTGGCATTTAGTTGCCTGGTGCTATCGGGAGTCCCTGCCTTCTCTGCTGCCAGTGCTATTACAAACTCGGCAGCCCTGGCATCCCTCCAGAGGGCCTGTACCTGGATCCTCATTGTCCGCCACCGCCGTGCCTGCTATGCTTGCGCTGTATCCCCAGCATCCCTCCATACATGCATGTGCCTGGCTTGTCCCTGTCAACCTCCATGGCTTCTATGCTTCGACGGCATCCCAACAGTCATGCCTGGGCCGCATGCTGAACTCTTGGGCCACGGGTTGGGCACCCCTGCTCTAGGGTGAAAATTTTGAGAGAGGCTGCCATAGATATCAAGGTTATATTAAGTAATGCTCGCTATTTCTGCAAATAAAATAGTTTCAGTTTTTCATGTTACCGTCACCTTGACCTCACTCATGCATGTACCATGTAACATAAACCTATTAACCCATTTCCATCCCGGCCTTGCTCTCAGGGACGTTGGTACATGGTGACCTTGGCGTGTTACTGGGACATTGTGGAGCGGTGCAGACAGACGCAGTCAGGGGCTGTGTTTGGCTCACTAACTCTATTCAGTGTGAAGGAGACGTTCCCGGTACAGGGTGGTAATGTGCCGCCATCGGAAGCCTTTCAGTCTGGTGGAGCGATCTCACCGGTGGCCCAGCGACCTTTACAGCACTCCTGTGTCTTTAATGCTGTCTCTTTATTTCCATGGTTCCAGGCTAAAACTTTTCATTTGCATTTAAATGGAGAGTCGGAAGTCTGTAAATCTCAATTTTCTTAGTGAGTGGGCATAATGGTTGTTTAATCATGTTCAGATGATGCCTGGAGCTCCGCCGCAGACAGGGGGACAGTGCGCATTTAATCCGCCACTCCGAATGTGGGCTGGGGTTATAAAAGGACCCCCTTTAACTCACTTATGTCGCAAGATTCTCAAAGCTTCTGCTGCAGAACCTGGTTATTGATTTTCGAGGAATTATTCAGGAAGAGCAGAGCAACCATAAAATGCAAAAATCCATCTCCATGCCCCATAAGCTAGCAATCTAATTTGCAGATCCTACTGAATAACATTTTGCCCGTGACCTTCCTGCTAACATTCAATTGGGGCTTTGACGTCTCGAGGTTGTGCTGTCCTCACGTTCTTCTGTTGTGCAGGGAAGGGTTACACTTTTTATGTCACAATTTCACAATTAATTTTTATGCTTCTACTTTATTGCTTTGCTTTCCATCTTTTTACTACTGGAGTGTTTCACAGTGAACAGCTTCCAATTTTTAGGCATTTAACCTGATTTAAAAGAAGCACCTTCTCTGGGAAAGCAATTGTTCAGCTTATTAGGACTTTTATAGGGAAGTGAGGCTTTTGCGTATTACAATGCCGCTTCTTTTGTTGTTCTTGTCACTTTGTAGAAGTTTGTGATGAGCCCAAAGCTTTAAAATAGCACCACTGGTTTATAGTACGTGAGCGGAACATATCCTGGATTTCAAGTATACTTGAAAGCCAATAAAATATTCCAATCTGTAGACTTTTGCAGAACTAATAAAATGTTTTTTTTTTTTAAGGAAAAACCTTTACTTCGTAAAGAAGATGTCTGATGCATGTGTGATGGTGGTGGACCAATAGAAGTGAGGATTGGTTCTGTTGGATCCACAATGGAGTGCGTCTTCCTTTAAAGGGGTTAATCCATAATGAAGATGTTGTGTAGGTAGACAAAGACCTTGTTCTGGTCCTAGGCTGTGAGGGTGCTGGACCAATAGAAGTGAGGTTTGGTTCTGATGGATCCACAATGGAGTGCGTCTTCCTTTAAAGGGGTTAATCCATGATGAAGATGTTATGTAGGTAGACCTTGTTCTGGTCCTAGGCTGTGGTGGCGCTGGACCATTAGAAGTGAGGTTTGGTTCTGATGGATCCACAATGGAGTGCCTTCCTTCAAAGTAGCTAATCCATAATAAAGGTATTGTATAGGTAGACCTTATTCTGGTCCTAAGCTGTGATGGTGCTGGGCCAATAGACATGAGGCTTGGTTCTGATGGATCCACAATGGAGTGTGTCTTCATTCAAAGGAGCTAATCCATGATGAAGGTATTGTGTAGGTAGACGTTGTTCTGGTTGTAAGCTGTGAAGGTGCTGGACTAATAGACATTAGGCTTGGTTCTGATGGTTCCACTATGGAGTGTGTCATCCAAAAATGGAGCTAATCTATGATGAAGGTATTGTGTAGGTAGACCTTGTTCTGGTCCTAAGTTGTGATGGTGCTAGACCAATAGAAGTGAGGTTTGGTTCTGATGGATCCACAATGGAGTGTCTTCCTTCAAAGTAGCTAATCCATGATAAAGGTATTGTGTAGGTAGACCTTATTCTGGTCCTAAGCTGTGATGGTGTTAAACCAATAGAAGTGAGGTTTGGTTCTGATGGATCCACAATGGAGGGTCTTCCTTCAAAGTAGCTAATCCATGATAAAGGTATTGTGTAGGTAGACCTTATTCTGGTCCTAGGCTGTGATGGTGTTAAACCAATAGAAGTGAGGTTTGGTTCTGATGGATCCACAATGGAGGGTCTTCCTTCA
>BLSH010417231.1:62563-79721 GCA_018402905.1 Glandirana rugosa
GGTTGTGTTTCAAGGGTTGGGCTTGGCCCCTTAGTTCAAGTGAAGGGAACTCTTAAGGTGTCAGCATACCAAGACATTTAGGACAATTTCATGCTCCCAACTTTGTGGGAAGAGTTTGGGAATGGCCCCTTCCTGTTCCAACATGACTGCCCACCACTGCGCAAAGCAAGGTCCATAAAGACATGGATGAGCGAGTTTGGGGTTTGAGGAACTTGACTGGCCTGCACAGAGTCCTGACCGCAACCCAATAGAACACCTTTGGGATGAATAAAGCCCCATACACACAGGCAGAATGTCAGGAGACATTTGTCGGTAAAAAAAAATACCAGCCGACATTCTGCCCATGTGTATGTCGGTCTGTCGGACGTGAATACTGGAAAACCAGCAGCCCATCGACTCCTGATCAGTGCTCTCAGGCAATGTCAGAGAGTGATGATCGGAGTATTCTGGTGAGTGGGCCGTCCCCTTGTTATAAAACAGCTCAGCGGAGGAGATTGCTGGACTAACCTTGCATGGTTAGTACAGCGGCTCCCGACCAGAGCTGTCAGTTTTTTTCGTTCAACTGCAGTGTGTACTAGGCTTTAGAGTGGAGACTGTGAGCCAGGCCTTCTCGTCCAACATCAGCGCCTGACCTCACAAACGTGCTTCTGGAAGAATGGTCAAACATTCCCATAGACACTCCTAAACCTTGTGCAGGTCCAGTCCGTGGTCTGGAAAGTGGTTGGTAGCAAAGAGAGGTATGACCACACTCTGGGATATGAAGCAATTGTAGAGAACTCTTAAGGTGTCAGCATACCAAGACATTTTGGATGATTTCCATGCTCCCAACTTTGTGGGAAGAGTTTGGGGATGGCCCCTTCCTGTTCCAACATGGCTGCCCACCACTGCACAAAGCAAGGTCCATAAAGCATGGATGAGCGAGTTTGGCGTGGAGGATCTTGACTGGCCTCAACCCGATAGAACACCTTTGGGATGAATTAGAGTGGAGACTGTGAGCCAGGCCTTCTTGTCCAACATCAGTGTTGGCAACCGTCCGTAAATGTACGGACAGCCAGTAAAAACAGGGCAGTTTTTTGGGTGTCCGTAAAAGTCCGTAGCAGCCAAAAAGTGCCAGTAAAAATGGTGGCCATCGGCTCCGGTCAAAGCTGCGTATGTGCAATTATGGAAATTCCTGAGCGGCGAGTGAAAAGATCCGATCCTGACCCTGAGATGAGTTGGACGACCACTCCCTCCTGCTGCCAGCTAGTGCCTCTGCCCATCCGCCCTCAAATGAGGTTACTGCATTTTCCCGCCACACCACTGCCAGCCAGCACCTGACCAGAGCAGACGCTCTGGATGGATCCTTCTGATTCCTGCCTGCCTCCCTGCTCTGGCTGACCCTGCAGCCCTCCTGGTGACAGTGGTGAGTGCAGTACCCTTCCTCTTCAAGCCATCCAAAAAGAGTCGGGACAGTGAGTGTGGGACTGCTTGACACCCACACTGTC
The DNA here is from genome assembly GCA_018402905.1 of Glandirana rugosa. Lineage (NCBI taxonomy): Eukaryota > Metazoa > Chordata > Amphibia > Anura > Ranidae > Glandirana > Glandirana rugosa. The sequence goes on from BLSH010417231.1 coordinate 64,048, forward strand.
TCTGCTCACTCTGACAGACGGCCGCGGGCCAGGCTGCAGGAGTCTCTCTCTCTTGGTGTGAGTGTGCACTGTATGGGTGCAGTGTGCGCTGTATGAGTGCAGTGTGCGCTGTATGAGTGCAGTGTGCACTGGATAAATAGCAGGAGGTAATGGAAGGATGGTGTAATGGAAACAGGAGGTGATGGGGATGGTGTGATGGAGATGGAGGGATGGTGACAGGAAGTGATGGGGGGGGGGATTGTGTGATGGAGACAAGAGGTGATGGAGGGATGGAGATGGGAGGGGGAGGGGTGGTGTGATGGAGATGAGGGGTGATGGAGGGATGGAGACTGGAGGAATACAATCAGGAGGTGATGGAGACAGGAAGTCTTTAGAAGTGGGGACATAAATTCTGGGGATCCTGATGGCTGCCAGGGAATTCACCTCACTTCCTGTGGTGGCTATGGATCAGAAATTAAGGGGAAATCTCTACAATTTGACATGGGTGACAAAACTGATGGACTAAATAATCTGCCCTTATTATATTGAAAATAACATAAATATGTTTTTTTACCTTGCCATCTACCTTAAATCACATTGCTATTTTCACAGTGTACTTGCTTGTAGCCTAAATACTGAAATTTGCACTGAAAACTGTAATTTTGTAACCTTTGTAAAATGCCAGCAAAAACGTTGCTGTGCCAGTAAATTTTGGGTGTCGTGTCAGTAAATTTCAATCTGGTAGGTTGGCAACACTGGCCAACATCAGTGCCTGACCTCACAAAGGGGCTTCTGGAAGAATGGTCAAACATTCCCATAGACACTCCTAAACCTTGTGCAGGTCCAGTTCGTGTTCTGGAAAGTGGTTGGTAGCAAAGAGAGGCATGACCACACTCTGGGATATGAAGCAATTGTAGAGAACTCTTAAGGTGTCAGCACACCAAGACATTTTGGATAATTTCCATGCTCCCAACTTTGTGGGAAGAGTTTGGGGATGGCCCCTTCCTGTTCCAACATGACTGCCCACCACTGCGCAAAGCAAGGTCCATAAAGACATGGATGAGCGAGTTTGGCGTGGAGGATCTTGACTGTCCTCAACCCGATAGAACACCTTTGGGATGAATTAGAGTGGAGACTGCGAGCCAGGCCTTCTTGTCCAACATCAGCGCCTGACCTCACAAATGCACTTCTGGAAGAATGGTCAAACATTCCCATAGACACTCCTAAACCTTGTGGGCGGCCTTCCCAGAAGAGGTGAAGCTGTTATAGCTGCAAAGGGTGGGCCAACTCAATATTGAACCCTATGGACTAAGACTGGGAGGCCATTAAAATTCATGTGTGTGTAAAGGCAGGCGTCCCAATACTTTCCAATTCAAATATACAGAGATTACTCAAGTCCAAGTGACTCCCTTGCTTTGGAAGACCCCTGCTTTATGGAAAGCTGCCAAACCAAGGCCATCTTAAACTCAGCTAAAGACTTTCCATTATCTACAAAATAACTTGGTATCCAGTGTCTCGCATTTGCTCTCAGTTGAAAAATTCTATTTGGACTTCACACATAGTAACATTATTTGATTTAAATCAGATTAACATGACCGCTTACCTGTAGTCACCGCGACTTTAGAGTCTCGCCGGACTCCTGATCCATAAAACGAATTCAGGAAATTTCATCGGAAATGATGCTACTTATTTTATAGAGCACATATAACGTGGAGTTTAACCAGAACAAAGAGAATCGGTGTTACGACCTACCTGACCCGAGCTGGATTGTCTCGCACCTGTTGTCATTTGTATGATGGGAAAAAAAAACCTGTGATTTAAAAGTCAGGTGGACCCGGAATTTGTAAACATCTGCCCTGCTGGATGCACCGCGTGAGGACCATTTGACATTTCGAGCTATTGTCGTTAAGAAGATCCCCGCTATCGAAGATTGCAGCAATTTGAGTTTTCGCAATCTTCAAAAAAAAAAAATGCCATTATACCAACAGCCAGAGATACCGGCGGCCCTTTGTTTTCCGGCTCGCCTTATTATACTTGTCTTTCAGTGTGCAATTCCCAGCCTTCGCACGGCCTCTGCATATTATCCAGCAAGGCTGTAAAAATCATAATAGTACACCAGTACCATGTTGATTTCCCCCAAGCCCTTCCAGCGTCTAATCTCATCTCAGACCAGAATCTGAAATAGACGTGACTGCCAGCATTGGGAGGTTCATTACCAAAAAAATGTGGGATCTGAAGGACCTTTCACAAGGTGTGATCAACCGGTTGGGGTAAGAAAGGTATTTATAAGCAATACGAGGGCCATTTATAATTCCGTTTACAGATCTCGAAGACTGTTAAAGTAGGACTAAAGCCTCAGCCCTTCTTAGACTTATTTGGGGAGGCTTGGACATCCTCCCATGCAGAGGGGCTCCAGTGTTAACCACCTGTTTATTCAAGGGGAGAATAAAAGCACTTTTACTTGCCCAATCCTCCACTCCTCCAGCAGACGGCGCTCCCCCATGCTTCAGTGGTGGACTGTCCCTTGGTGTGGTTTAGTGGGTGGACTTTCAGTATATTTTAGTAGTCAGGGGACTTTCAAAAGTAGGTTACAAATCCAGTGACAGTAGTATTTTTTTTGGGAGGGTGTGCGGCAAACAACCCCCCCCCCCTCAGTCGGCAACATCACCCCACCCCCACGCTGTCGGTTGGGTCATCCGCCCCGAGTCCACCCTTTTTTTGCAGATTATTAGAGCCTCTGGCTCTAATCACGTGCTTCAAAAAAAACAATTGGAATCCATGCGTCCGGCGCCCAGCATGTAGATTAGGGGGCTGGACTTGAGGGGGGGCGGCACCCAGGGGCCCCTAATGGACGGGCCGCCACTGTGCGAATGCAAGTGTTAACCACATGTTTATTCAAGGGGAGAATAAAAGCACTTTTACTTGCCCTTGACCAATCCTCCACTCCTCCAGCAGATGGCGCTCCCCCATGCTCCAGTGGTGGACTGTCTCTTGGTGTGGTTTAGTGGATGGACTTTCAGTATATTTTAGTAGTCAGGGGACTTTCAAAAGTAGGTTACAAATCCAGTGACAGTAGTATTTTTTTTTTGGGGGGGTTGGCAAACCACCCCCCCCCTCAGTCGGCAGCACCACCCCACCCGTACGCTGTCGGTTGGGTCATCCGCCCCGAGTCCACCCTTTTTTTGAAGACTATTAGAGCCTCTGGCTGTAATCATGACCTTCAAAAAAAAAAAAAACCCAATTTGAATCCATGCGTACGGCACCCAGCATGTAGATTAGGGGGGCGGACGCATGGATGGGGGGGCGGTCCCCACAGTGCAAATCCCAAAGCCTCCCCTAAACTAAAACTGGTCTCGACACTAAGGCTCCCAACAATATAACCACCTGTAATAACAATGTAACTAGCGCTCAATTTTGCCATCAGTAGCACTATTGCCAAGGGCATTTCCTAGCAGCAGGCAGAAGCAAACAATAAACAGAGCCCTGGAGAAACCCTAGAAAGCTAAACTATCAACCTCGGGGGCTCCAGTACCATGGGACCTCCATGGACCTATGTCTCTCACACCATTGTCGGGAATGGAAGGAGCCAAGTGCCAAACAGTCAATTAAAAGTCCATATATCCTTTATTCTTGATAGCAAAGTCACAACCAGTAAAGAAGAAATAGCCAACTCTTTTTTGGCCTTACCTAACCAAGTATCCTACTTGGTTGTTAAAAATCCAATATGGACTGTGGTGTGATTTCCCAAGTGGAAATCCCTAGGAGACACGGGCAGGCATGTAGAATCCATTGGCTCTGTAGTAGCACTATTGCCAAGGGCATTTCCTAGCAGCAGGCAGAAGCAAACAATAAACAGAGTCTTGGAAAAACCCTAGAAAGCTGAACTATCAATCCAGCTTATGCTGACTATCTCTTATTACCACAGAAAATCTAATAATACGTGTAACAGAGTTCAGTGAAGCTGTCAATTAATACTAAAATACGCAATTAGTCTCACCTTCAGGAACCTTGGGGGCCCCAGGGCCTCCATGAACCCGTCTCTCACACCATTGTCGGGAATGGAAGAAACCAAGTGCCAGACAATCAATTAAAAGTCCATATATCCTTTATTTTTGATAGCAAAGTCACCACCAGTAAAGAAGAAATAGTCATCACTTTTTTGGGCCTTACCTAACCAAATATCGTACTTGGTTGTTAAAAATCCAATATGGACTGTGGTGTGATTTACCAGGGGGAAATCTCTAGGAGCATTGTCAGCAGTAGCACCATTGTCCAGGGCATTTCCTAAAAGCAGGCAGAAGCAAACAATAAACAGAGTCCAGGAGAAACCCTGGAAAGCTGAACTAATATCCTCGGGGGCTCCAGTACCATGGGACCTCCATGGACCTGTGTCTCTCACACCATTGTCAGGAATGGAAGGAACCAAGTGCTAGACAATCAATTGAAAGTCCATATATCCTTTATTCTTGATAGCAAAGTCACCACCAGTAAAGAAGCCATCGCTTTTTGGGCCTTACCTAACCAAATATCGTACTTGGTTGTTAAAAATCCAATATGGACTGTGGTGTGATTTCCCAGGTGGAAATCTCAAGGGGACATGGGCAGGCATGTAGAATCCAGTGGCTCTGTAGGAGCATTGCCAGCAGTAGCACTATTGCCAAGGGCATTTCCTAGCAGCAGGCAGAAGCAAACAATAAACAGAGTCCAGGAAATACCCTGGAAAGCTGAACTATCAACCTCGGGGGCTCCAGTACCATGGGACCTCTCACACCGATGTCGGGAATGGAAGGAACCAAGTGCCATATATCCTTTATTCTTGATAGCAAAGTCATCAACCGTAAAGAAGAAATAGCCAACGCTTTTTGGGCCTTACCTAACCAAATATCCTACTTGGTTGTTAAAAATCCAATATGGTCTGTGGTGTGATTTACCAGGGGGAAATCTCTAGGAGACACGGGCAGGCATGTAGAATCCAGTGGCTCTGTAGAAGCATTGCCAGCAGTAGCACAATTGCCAAGGGCATTTCCTAGCAGCTGGCAGAAGCAAACAATAAACAGAGTCTTGGAAAAACCCTTGAAAGCTGAACTATCAATCCAGCTCATGCTGACTATCTCTTATTACCACAGAAAATCTAATAATACGTGTAACAGAGTTCAGTGAAGCTGTCAATTATACTAAAACAAGCAATTAGTCTCACCTTCAGGAACCTTGGTGGCCCCAGGGCCTCTATGAACCTGTGTCTCTCACACCATTGTCGGGAATGGAAGGAACCAAGTGCCAGAAAATCAATTAAAAGTCCATATATCCTTTATTATTGATAACAAAGACACCACTAGTAAAGAAGAAATAGCCAACGCTTTTTGGGGGCCTTACCTAACCAAATATCCTACATGGTTGTTAAAAATCCAATATGGACTGTTGTGTGATTTCCCAGGTGGAAATCTCTAGGAGACACGGGCAGGCATGTAGAATCCATTGGCTCTGTAGTAGCATTATTGCCAAGGGCATTTCCTAGCAGCAGGCAGAAGCAAACAATAAACAGTCCTGGAAAAACCCTAGAAAGCTGAACTATCAATCCAGCTCGTGCTGACGATCTCTTATTACCACAGAAAATCTAATAATACGTGTAACAGAGTTCAGTGAAGCTGTCAATTATACTAAAACACGCAATTAGTCTCACCTTCAGGAACCTTGGTGGCCTCAGGGCCTCCATGAACCTGTGTCTCTCACACCATTGTCGGGATTGGAAGAAACCAAGTGCCAGACAATCAATTAAAAGTCCATATATCTTTTATTATTGATAACAAAGACACCACTAGTAAAGAAGAAATAGCCAACGCTTTTTGGGGGCCTTACCTAACCAGATATCCTACTTGGTTGTAGCACTATTGCCAAGGGAATTCCCCAGCAGCAGGCAGAAGCAAAAAAAACAGAGCCCAGGAGAAACCCTGGAAAGCTGAACTATCAACCTCGGGTGCTCCATTACCATGGGACCTCCATGGTCCCGTGTCTCTCACACCATTGTCGGGAATGGAAGGAACCAAGTGCCAGACAATCAATTAAAAGCCCATATATCCTTTATTATTGATAACAAAGTCACCACTAGTAAAGAAGAAATAGCCAACGCTTTTTGAGGGCCTTACCTAACCAAATATCCTACTTGATTGTAGCACTATTGCCAAGGGAATTCCCCAGCAGCAGGCAGAAGCAAACAATAAACAGAGTCCAGGAGAAACCCTGGAAAGCTGAACTATCAACCTCGGGGGGCTCCATTACCATGGGACCTCCATGGTCCCGTGTCTCTCACACCGTTGTCAGGAATGGAAGGAACCAAGTGCCAAACAATCAACTAAAAGTCCGTATATCCTTTATTATTGATAACAAAGTCACAAACAGTAAAGAAGAAATAGCCAATGCTTTTTGGGGGCCTTACCTAACCAAATATCCTACTTGATTGTAGCACTATTGCCAAGGGAATTCCCCAGCAGCAGGCAGAAGCAAACAATAAACAGAGTCCAGGAGAAACCCTGGAAAGCTGAACTATCAACCTCGGGGGGCTCCATTACCATGGGACCTCCATGGTCCCGTGTCTCTCACACCGTTGTCAGGAATGGAAGGAACCAAGTGCCAAACAATCAACTAAAAGTCCGTATATCCTTTATTATTGATAACAAAGTCACAAACAGTAAAGAAGAAATAGCCAATGCTTTTTGGGGGCCTTACCTAACCAAATATCCTACTTGATTGTAGCACTATTGCCAAGGGAATTCCCCAGCAGCAGGCAGAAGCAAACAATAAACAGAGTCCAGGAGAAACCCTGGAAAGCTGAACTATCAACCTCGGGGGCTCCATTACCATGGGACCTCCATGGTCCCGTGTCTCTCACACCATTGTCGGGAATGGAAGGAACCAAGTGCCAGACAATCAATTAAAAGCTCATATATCCTTTATTCTTGATAAACAGCAATTGCCTAAAGAGCCTTCCGAAGGCATTCAGACTTTTTGTTTCGATCTTCTTATCCTGTAAAGCCGTCTTCTCCTCCGGGCCGATGTGCTCGGAGATTCCTGAGGGTTGCCCCTTTCTAGAATGACTTCAGAGGTTACTTTAGGAAAGTTTCCTTTGCGAATAATCAAAAATAAAAATGACGTTTAGACGTCGAGCTGCTGAGCGCCGTGAACTGACACCTGTCAGCCCGCTTGTCTTTCAGTTGTTTTATATCTGTTTTTCGTCTCTCAGTCACAAGTGAATTAAGATCCACTTTAGGAAATCTTTTATTCATCCGGGATATCCGCTGGGACGCTTTCATGGGGTCCTTTTAAGCACAACGAGAATCTGAATGTTCTGACACGTAGCTTTGTATGTGCGCCGTGTAAAGCTGTAAAATGCAGAACATTTAATAGCCTGAGACAGAGCTGCTGGTTAAGGTGGCGCAGTATTCCCCCGCGACTCCTGGGCATGAAGGATGGAGGGTATAGAGATTTCACAAAGAGGGGATCAGGAAAAAAAAAACCCCAGCAAGGCGTTCTGATGTTCTCCAGACTCACTGATGAGGATCTTACCATAGGGGTAGGAGCTGGAAGATTGGAATGATGGGATATTTTGACATAAAAAGAACGATGAGCTGAGCGAGATCAAACGAGCGAGTTCTGAGATCTGAACTGATTAAGTCAAACAAATGGAACTTCTTTTTAGGTTACGGGTTTAAGTATTGCGACATTATCTAATTAGGAGTTACAGAACGCTACTGGTTCATCCCGCGCACTAATTACTTGCAGCCAATGCATGGTGGAAGATGAAATGTATAGAAAAGATTTGTAACATTAGCCGCAAACTCTTGATATTCTCCGTCCTTGCTATGCTGAGTGTCTACAGACTCTGTGCCACTGCCCCGCTTCCTGCCTACCCTCATCGCCGCACTGGTGATGCCAACCATAAGCCCTCTCAGTAGGATCTTAAAGGGATTGTAAAGGCTCATATTTAAAAAAAATAAAATAAAACAAACATGTTATATTCGCCTCCTCTGTGCAGCGGTTTTGCACAGAATGGCCCCTAACCCCATCTTCTGGGGTCCTCCAGCGGTGCTCCCGGCTCCTCCTCTTCTCGAGTGACCACCGCGCTTCCCTGGGGTCACCCGTGCGGGCGCGCTCCCGAGTCCTGCTGTTGCGTCTATTCACACAAACAGCTGGACTCGCCCCCCCCCCCCCCCGGGCACTGGACTTGATTGACAGCAGCGGGAGCCAATGGCTCCCCAGCTATCAATCCAGCCAATGAGAACATGGCTCGTCCCCGCCACCAGGTTCCTTTTGGGCTCAGGTAAGTAAAGGGGGGCTCAGGGGGGCTGCTGCAGGTGAAAAGGTTTTTCACTTTAATGCATAGAATGCATTAAAGCGGAGTTCCAACGTATTAAAAGTCAGCAGCTAGAGAAAGTGTAGTTATTAGTGATGTACCCCAAGGATCGGTGTAATTAGTAATGTACCCCAAAGATTGCTGTTATTAGTGAGGTACCCCAAGGATCGGTGTTATTAGTGAGGTACCCCAAGGATCAGTGTTAGTGAGGTACCCCAAGGATCCATGTTATTAGTGATGTACCCCAAGGATCAGTGTTATTAGTGATGTACCCCAAGGATCAGTGTTATTAGTGATGTACCCCAAGGATCAGTGTTATTAGTGATGTACCCCAAGGATCAGTGTTATTAGTGATGTACCCCAAGGATCGGTGTTATTAGTGATGTACCCCAAGGATCAGTGTTATTAGTGAGGTACCCCAAGGATCAGTGTTATTAGTGATGTACCCCAAGGAGTGGTGTAATTAGTAATGTACCCCAAGGATCGGTGTTATTAGTGATGTACCCCAAGGATCAGTGTTATTAGTGAGGTACCCCAAGGATCGGTGTTATTAGTGATGTACCCCAAGGATCAGTGTTATTAGTGATGTACCCCAAGGATCAGTGTTATTAGTGATGTACCCCAAGGATCAGTGTTATTAGTGATGTACCCCAAGGATCAGTGTTATTAGTGAGGTACCCCAAGGATCAGTGTTATTAGTGATGTACCCCAAGGAGTGGTGTAATTAGTAATGTACCCCAAGGATCGGTGTTATTAGTGATGTACCCCAAGGATCAGTGTTATTAGTGAGGTACCCCAAGGATCGGTGTTATTAGTGATGTACCCAAAGGATTGGTGTAATTAGTGAGGTACCCCAAGGATTGGTGTAATTAGTGAGGTACCCCAAGGATTGGTGTAATTAGTGAGGTACCCCAAGGATCGATGTCATTAGTGATGTACCCCAAAGATCAGTGTACTTAGTGATGTACCCCAAGGATCGGTGTTAGTGAGGTACCCCAAGGATCGGTGTTAGTGAGGTACCCCAAGGATCAGTGTTATTAGTGATGTACCCCAAGGATCAGTGTTATTAGTGATGTACCCCAAGGATCAGTGTTATTAGTGATGTACCCCAAGGATCAGTGTTATTAGTGATGTACCCCAAGTATCGGTGTTATTAGTGATGTACCCCAAGGAGTGGTGTAATTAGTAATGTACCCCAAGGATCAGTGTTATTAGTGATGTACCCCAAGGATCAGTGTTATTAGTGAGGTACCCCAAGGATCGGTGTTATTAGTGAGGTACCCCAAGGATTGGTGTAATTAGTGAGGTACCCCAAGGATCGATGTTATAAGTGATGTACCCCAAGGATCAGTGTTAGTGAGGTACCCCAAGGATCAATGTTATTAGTGATGTACCCCAAAGATCAGTGTACTTAGTGATGTACCCCAAAGATCAGTGTACTTAGTGATGTACCCCAAGGATCGGTGTTAGTGAGGTACCCCAAGGATCGGTGTTAGTGAGGTACCCCAAGGATCAGTGTTATTAGTGAGGTACCCCAAGGATCGGTGTTATTAGTGAGGTACCCCAAGGATCGGTGTTATTAGTGATGTACCCCAAAGATCAGTGTTCTTAGTGATGTACCCCAAAGATCAGTGTTCTTAGTGATGTACCCCAAGGATCGGTGTTAGTGATGTATCCCAAGGATCAGTGTTATTAGTAGTGCACCCCCAAGGATCGATGTTATTAGTGATGTACCCCAAAGATCAGTGTTCTTAGTGATGTACCCCAAGGATCTGTGTTGTTAGTGAGGTACCCCAAAGATTGGTGTTTTTAATGATGTACCCCAAGGGTCAGTGTTATTAGTGATGTACCCCAAGGATCAGTGTTATTAATGGTGTACCCCCAAGGTTCAGTGTTGTTATTGATGTACCCCAAGGATCGTGTAATTAGTGATGTACCCCAAGGATCAGTGTTGTTAGTAAGGTACCCCAAGGTTCAGTGTTATTAGGGATGTACCCCAAGGATTAGTGTTATTAATGACGTACCCCAAGGATCGGTGTTATTAGTGGTGCGACCCTTTAAGACACCCATTGACCACTGATTATTGGCATTGGGTGGAATGACCCTTTAAGACCTTAAAGCGGTAGTAAACCCATCCATAGGTTAAAACCAGTTAGATTTCCGGCATGTGCCGGAAATGTAATACTCCCATTGGTTGTGCTCTAAACCAAACTGTCAAACCATCCAATGGCTGGTGTCATAGCTGATCACATGTGCAGCATCATGGCAGTTGGAGGCCAAGATGGCAGCTTCCTTGGCTGAACATGATAGGAGGGTTTACTAGCACTTTAATTGAACACTGATTATCAACATTGTGTGGAATGACCCTTTAAGACATCCATTGACCACTGATTGTCACCACTGAGTGGTGACCGATAAATCAGCACGCTGAGAACGGTCATCAGGGAATTGGGCACCAACGTCCTTAAAGCAGATGGTCCATTTGTATTGTTCCGTTTAATCTGGGTTACCCGTGAAGCTGACTGATGCAAGTGTATTTGTGCGATGAACCCCGTCGGTCATTGATAAATCACATAAAGGCGTTTTATAGAGAGGTCATCATACAGATCACGATGCATGTTCCATTTACCGCCATGCGCACATCTACTGGGGATGGAATAACCCTTAAGGCCATCCATTGACCACTGATAATTGGCATTGGGTGGAACAACCCTGAAGGCCATCTATAGACCACTGATTATTGGCATTGGGTGGAACGACCCTTAAGGCCATCCATTGACCACTGATTATCAGCATTGGGTGGAACGACCCTTAAGGCCATCCATTGACCACTGATTATTGGCATTGGGTGGAACAATCCTTAAGGCCATCCATTGACCATTAATTATTGGCATTGGGTGGAACGACCCTGAAGGCCATCTATTGACCACTGATTATTGGCATTGGGTGGAATGACCCTTTAAGACCTTAATTGAACACTGATTATCAACATTGTGTGGAATGACCCTTTAAGACATCCATTGACCACTGAGTGGTGACTGATAAATCGGCACGCTGAGAATGGTCATACGGGAGTTGGGCACCAACGTCCTTAAAGCAGATGGTCCATTTGTATTGTTCCTTTTTATCTGGGTTACCCGTGAAGCTGACTGATGCAAGTGTATTTGTACGATGAACCCCCTCAGTCATTGATAAATAGCATATAGAGAGGTCATCATACAGATCACGCTACGCGTTCCGTTTACCGCCATGCGCACATCTACCGGGGAACGCGAAGGATCCAAGTCACTAATGACTATCAGAGCAATACGAGATGGCGTGATGTAAAGATTTCTGTACGGCGAGGTGTCATTGGCGGAATACCTTGTAAGATTGATATATGGTCCTATTAAAAGATACCTGGAGCTGTCAAGTAAGCAGATGCTATTACGTTAAACACTGTTAGGTTTACCCGGGGGAGTGCGGAGAAGACTAAACAACATATAAAACACATCAGCTTGAGGTATGGCCTGACATTTTAATACACTTCACACAAATGCACCACAGGGAACAAACTTTATAATGCTCGCCGCTTTTCTGGCGGAACATAAATAACCAATCGCGGAGGCTTTACACGCGCTATGGAGGCAGCGAGCACATCCGCGCGCCGTAGGAGAAGAGACAGCAATAGAAGATTGCTCATGTGCTCTTTACCCTAATGGATGGTTGTGATAAGTGATGGAAGGCTGATAACCTGATATGAGCGCTGGGCGCCTTCTATTCCATGCAGGAACTTTACGAGAACCATTGAAGGAACGTTATTTTAAACGCGGCGTTATATTATTCGCCGACTGGTTCCCTACCTCCCCTCTCATCAATATTCTAAAGATATTAATAAATAAAACCTTTCCATTTATAGGATTTATTTTGGACCCAGTGATGTCATCACTCACGATGTCATGATGTCACCACTGGGTCTGCTTCTCTATGCAATGAGGGCAGATCATAGCTGGTGGGAGGGGCCAGCAGGGGGCGGTACAGACCTCACGGCACCCGGCCTCAGTACCCCCCTTAACCACTTCCCTACCTCCATAAGCAGAATGACGGCCGGGAAGTGGTTCAGTTATCCTGACTGGGCATCTTATGACCTCCAGCCAGATAACATGCTGGCGCGCGCCTGCGGGGATCGGTGGTGTGGTGTGTGTCAGTCTGACACACCGCATGTCCAATCTAAGTAATGGGCTTCTGATTCGCTGAACACATTGTGAACAGGAAAATCGGCGGCTCTCCTGACGGGGGGGGGGGGTTTGTGCTGCTTTATCAGCACAGTCCCCCCCTTGGATCGCCACACTGGACCACCAGGAAGCCAACCAGGACCACCAGGGAGCCCACACAGCAATGCCACCCAGGCACCACCGGGGATGCCTTCAGGGACCACCAGGGATGCCACCCAGGGACCACCGGGGATGCTACCCTAGACCACAATAGGGATGGCACTGTGCCCATCTGTGATGCTTGCCAGAGCCATCCCTATAGCTGCTGCGATACCAGTGCCGCCTATCAGTGCCCACCAGTGCTCATCAGCACCACATATCAGTGCCACCTATTCATGCTACAACCAATATAAATGATGAAAGAACGTTTCTCAATGGGGGCGGGTCCTCTTAGGACCATCTGACCATCTGCACTGCTGTTGTGCCTAAAGCCCCGAAGCAATAACCACTGCAGCGCCGGATGTTCAGAGACCCGAACATCCCTGCACAGAAGACTTCTCCAGGATCCAGAAGTTCAGAGTCAGGAAGAGGACGGGGCAACCCTGAACAGATGATTTTTTCAGGAAGCAGAGGTTGAGAGTCAGGAAGAGGATGGGGCATACCTGCGGAGATTTCTCCAGGATTCACATGGTCAGAGTCAAGAAGAGGATGGGGCATCCCTGAACAGCCGAATTCCATAGGAAGAGGAGGTGGCAGTCCTGAACAGATGATTTCTCCAGTATCTTAGTTTAGTGACAGTCAGAAAACGGGGCATCCTTGCACAGGGGATTTGTCCAGGAACCAGATATTCAGAGTCAGGAAGAAGACGGACAATCCCTGCACAAATGATTTCTCCAGGATCCAGAAGTTCAGAGTTAGGAAGAGGATGGGGGTATCCTTGCACCTCCAAAATACAGAAGTTCACCTCTTCCTGACTTTGAACTTCTGGATCCTGGAGAAATCTTCACTGCAAGGATGTCTGGTCCTGTTCCTAACTCCTAACTTCTGGAATCTGGAGAACTCTTCTGTGCAGAGATGGCCTGTCCTCTTCCTGACTTTGAAGATTTCTTTCAGGATCCAGAAGTTCATAGTCAGGAAGAGGACAGGGCATCCCTGCACAGATTTCTCCAGGATTGAGAAGGTCAGAGTCAAGAAGAGGATGGGGCATCCCTGAACAGCCGAATTCCATAGGAAGAGGAGGTGGCAGTCCTGAGCAGATGATTTCTCCAGGATCTTAAAGTTTAGTGACAGTCAGAAAATGGGGCATCCTTGCACAGAAGATTTCTCCAGGAACCAGATATTCAGAGTCAGGAAGAAGACGGACAATCACTGCACAAATGATTTCTCCAGGATCCAGAAGTTCAGAGTTAGGAAGAGGATGGGGCACCCCTGAACAGATGATTTCCTTGGGAATGCAGAAGTTCAGAGTTAGGAAGAGGATGGGGTATCCTTGCACAGAGGATTTCTACGGGAATGCAGAAGGTTACCTCTTCCTGACTTTTAACTTCTTGATCCTGGAGATATCTTCTGTGCAAGGATGCCCTGTCCTCTTCCTGTCTCTGAACTTCTTAAATCCTGGAGAAATATTCTGTCCAGGGATGAACTTTCCTCTTCCTGACTTTGAACTTCTGGATCCTGGAGAAATCTTCTGCGCAGGGATGCCCTGCCCTCTTCCTGTCTCTGAACTTCTGGATCCTGGAGAAATTTTCTGTGCAGGGATGCCCTGTCCTCTTCCTGTATCTGAACTTCTGGATCCTGGAGAAATCTTCTGTGCAGGGATGCCCTGTCCTCTTCCTGACTCTGAACTTCTTGATCCTGGAGAAATCTTCTGTGCAGGGATGCCCTGTCCTCTTCCTATCTCTGAACTTCTGGATCCTGGAGAAATCTTCTGTGCAGGGATGCCCTGTCCTCTTCCTGTCTCCGAACTTCTTGATCCTGGAGATATCTAATGTGTAGGAATGCCCTGTCCTCTTCCTGTCTCTGAACTTCTGGATCCTGGAGAAATCTTCTGTGCAGGGATGATCTGTTCTCTTCCTGTGTCTGAACTTCTGGATCCTGGAGAAATTTTCTGTGCAGGGATGCCCTGTCCTCTTCCTGTCTCTGAACTTCTTAAATCCTGGAGAAATCTTCTGTGCAGGGATGCCCTGTCCTCTTCCTGACTCTGAACTTCTTAAATCCTGGAGAAATCTTCTGTGTAGGAATGCCCTGTCCTCTTCCTGACTCTGAACTTCTTAAATCCTGGAGAAATCTTCTGTGCAGGGATGCCCTGTCCTCTTCCTGACTCTGAACTTCTTAAATCCTGGAGAAATCTTCTGCGCAGGGATGCCCTGTCCTCTTCCTGACTTTGAAGATTTCTTCAGGATCCAGCTGCCTGCACAACCAGGGACTTCCTTCATTACAGGCAAGTGATGTGATTAAAGCTGTAGAGGTTTAAGCTGTAAGAACGACTGCACCGATTCTGATTTCGAGGATAAATGGGCATTTTATGGAGAAGAGCCGGGGGAGGGGGGGAGGGGATGGGCTGTGATCGCCTCTACCCTGCAAAATCAAAGAAACAATTGTATGCAGATTTCCGTCTCCAGCAGACTTGTGTTGCAGCATCCGGAGGGCGATCAACACGGAAATTTGTGCGATAAATCCCACTTCCCAGAACCTCACCTAACGGGGGGGGCGGGGTCCGCCATCTACCAAGGATTATCAATCGATCTCGCGCTGAGCGGCGCCTGCACTGTGATGTCACCGATTGTATCTGAAGTCGAAATCCTGCTTTAGTTTTGCATGGTGTGGGGAAGAATTAGCAGCCACGTCATCTTTAGATCGCTGTTGGTGTTTTACCCCCCACTTCTGTACTGCAAGAGGCTGAGACCGAATTAAATTTGGGCACGTGCCCGGCTGGCATTACAATAAATCCATTTAAAGCAGAGATATAAGACAGATGAATGCAGCTCTCATTATTACATGTATTTATTATTGTGGAACTACAAACTGAAAACGCTATTTAACCTCTTCAATACCAGGCACTCCCCCCCCCCCCTTCCTTCCCCCCAAATTAAGAAAAAAAACGAAAAAATTCAAAAATCCGAATGACCGAAAATACGAAAGAACGAAAATAAGAA
>BLSH010417231.1:117836-129605 GCA_018402905.1 Glandirana rugosa
GGGGCAGGATGTTCTTTAATATACTGTGGAGAGACCTTGTTGTTCAAATGGAACACTGGTCGACTGTGGCCTTATATTAGAGCCTGTGAATGTATATTAAAACTATGGTACACCCGTCCCGTCCATTTTGTACTCCAGATAACTCCAAACTACATACGTCATAAAACGATTAATGATTAACTACTCTGTTATTAGTTGATAGAACCGTGCCAACTAATGGACGTTATTTCAATGGAGGAGAGGATTAACATATTTTTACCTCTGAAACTTTATAAATAGTATATCTGTAAAAACAACATTTGAACCTTTGAAACTTTTTTGGCTTCTATTGTACCTTGAAAGGAGGCTGGATTTGTACAGTTTTTTTTTTTTCAAGAACTTTATTAGGTTTTTTTTCAAAGTTTCCAAGTTTACAACAAAAATGTCTATATGATAAATATTTCAAAGTCTCCATTTTTATACAATTAGGAGAGGAGGTAACTTTATTGCAGGTAATCAACCGTGCCAAGATAGTTGATTATTGTCTCATCAATTAGTAATTAGCAAAATACTGCATACATCAAACCTCAATAGACCTCATGTTTTACCT
This sequence comes from Glandirana rugosa, assembly GCA_018402905.1. Taxonomy (NCBI): domain Eukaryota; kingdom Metazoa; phylum Chordata; class Amphibia; order Anura; family Ranidae; genus Glandirana; species Glandirana rugosa. The sequence continues at coordinate 118,426 of BLSH010417231.1, forward strand.
GCCCTGCCCACATGGTATCAAAATTATATGTAAGTGTCCGAGATTATATTCCGGTGTCAGCTGGTCACAAGGTAAACTTGTTGTTCCAGAGAGGTGTCATATAATTTCTTGTAGGACGGGGAGAGGGAAAGGGGGGGGCTTGGTTGTGTAGTTCCAACATTCTTGGGTTTACAAGATGTAGAGCTCGTGATTTGTGGTACACAGACTTTGGTAGAGATGAATGGTGTAGTAGGTATTGGGCAGGGGTAAAATCAAGAGTGTAGGTGGTTATTTTAGTTATGTCTGCATGTACTGCAGACCACAACGGTTGTAAATTTGTGCATGACCACCATATGTGTAGCAATGAGCCAGGGTCGGATTCACATCTCCAGCATAGGTGTCTAGGTTCAGGTGACAGATGCTCACCGCTTGGTTGCGAATTGCACCACTGAAGTGCGGAGCGCACCGCTAAGGTTGTGGACCTAAAGCTGACTGCTGCGGCTAGAGATCAGGATGGTGCTGGGACCCTGACGCAGATTGCGCAGGGAGCTAGAGCGTAGGTTTCCCCAGGGCACGGAGTCTGAGAGCCAATAGGTGTCCACCAGAGCCTTTGGTGGTGAGGATGGACTTGGCTGCAACTGGATCCAGGTCGCGGCCCCCGGGGTCCCCCAGCTCACGTTCCGGGCAGGCTACAGGTGAATGGAGAGAAAGCAGCAGTGGAAGATGGCAAGAGGAGGTCAGTTGGAGGGCCAAGGGTCAGGGCTACAAGCAGGCAGAACAGACAGGAGGCACACCAAGGTTGGGGTGACTAGCAGACAGGGAAGGTCAAATAAGCCGAGATCGGGGACACTAGCAGACAAGGAAGGTCAAGAACACGCCAAGATCGGTACACGAGTACAAACAAAGAGCACACGGCAGGAGCAAACACATAATATTGATTGGTAACGAGGCTTGCAGCACACAAAGTTAAGTACTCTTTCCTGTGGGCGGAGCCATGCTGGTAGGAGATTACTTAACCAATCAGGTGTGAGGGCTCAGTTCCTAAGCTGAAACACAGAGCAGAGAGGTAAGCAGACAGGACCTAAATTGTTAGTGCAGATCCATGACAATAGGGGAGAGGCTGAAGGTGTAAGGGTGTCCTGTACCACCCTGAATGTAATTTGTACCCTGCTTCCTGGGTCGTTACATTTATTGAACCCTTGTGTAGGTGGTAGAGTATCCTATCCCATTCCTCTTCTGTGAGGTTGAGATCAAGTTTTTTCCCATTTGTGGTACATTCTACTGGCCTTCAGGGATCTTTCCGGGAAGAGGAGAGTGTGTATAGCAAGGATAGCATCGTCGTGGAGTGGATCTGGAACAAATATCCCCGAATGGGTTGTGTGAACGTGACCAATCAGGGGAAGTTCTTGGATAGTTAAAAAAGTGCCGTACTTGAATGTAGGTCCAAAAGGGAAAAGATGACGTGAGCATCCCTCTAATGTGAGGTTGGGATTACGTTGTTTTTCCCATTTGTGGTACATTCTACTGGCCTTCGGGGATCTGTCTGGAAAAAGGAGTGTTTATAGCAAGGATAGCATCGTCGTGGAGTGGATCTGGAACAAATATCCTCAAATGGGTTGTGTGAATGTGACCAATCAGGGGAAATTCTTGGATAGCTAAGGTGCTGTACTTGAATGTAGGTCCAAAAGGGAAAAGATGATGTGAGCATCCCTCTTCTGCGAGGTTGGGATAAAGTTATTTTTCCCATTTGTGGTCCATTCTACTGGCCTTCGGGGATCTGTCTGGAAAAAGGAGTGTTTATAGCAAGGATAGCATCGTCGTGGAGTGGATCTGGAACAAATATCCTCGAATGGGTTGTGTGAATGTGACCAATCAGGGGAAGTTCTTGGATAGTTAAAGTGCCGTACTTGAATGTAAGTCCAAAAGGGAAAAGATGATGTGAGCATCCCTCTAATGTGAGGTTGAGATCAAGTTGTTTTTCTACTTGCCTTCGGGGATCTGTCCGGAAAGAGGAGTGTGTATAGCAAGGATAATATATAGTTACTGCTGCGCCGAAATCCTGATATATCTAAAAAAGCACCCTATAGAATGAGCAGCCAGCACAGTACTTGTTTGAACACAATAGAACACAAAAATAAAAGAAGGTACGGCGCTAAAACAATATCTACATATGCATGATTGAATTAATGATCTTATGATTGGAGTATAATACTGAATATAGAGTTCCACAGTGAAGGAAGAAAAAACAGTCCCTGTGTGTTTTATTATAGATACAGGTTGCACTTACATCAATGTAGATAAACTAGGCACCTATACCCGATTCCAACACAAAACCGTTCATTTCCGCTCTCCACCTATATATATGCCGGCCTTTTCACGTCCGTTATAGCCACACTCCCTGATGACGTCATGCTTTGACGAAACCGGTAGGGGAGGAGCTTGCAGACAGGATGAGGCGCCTGGAGGACGTGTTAACCATCTTGGTTGTGGGATCGTGCCCAGTTTTGTGTTGAAATCAATATAGATGCCTATTTCATCTACGATGATGTAAGTGCAACCTGTATCTACAATAAATGCCTTCGTGAAACCGATCACGCGGTGAGATACTTGTCTCTTACATGAATTGGATCCACTATCTGTGAGCATTGGAGTGTGGGAGAGAGCGGAGCTGCTAGTGAAGGCGACTATTGGGCTTGGAGATCGTTCCTGGATGTTTATTGCAGCAGTGATGTTTAAGTCATCGATCATATGCCTATGTGACCTCCGTGATAGGGGTCCACCCTATGGGGTAAGAGGCAGTGTGTTTGGTGCTGGTGGTGGTCCCTACCTCTCATCTGGAGAAGCTTTCCAGTTCCTGTGGATGTCACAATTCAGCTATATACCTCGTATCTCTGCCCTCATATACACAAAGAGACTGTTTTTTCTTCCTTCACTGTGGAACGCTATATTCAGTATTATACTCCAATCAAAGGACCATTTACCATTAATTCACTCATGTATATGTAGATATTGTTTTAGCGCCGCACCTTCTTTTATAGCAAGGATAGCATATGTCTTCGTGGAGTGGATCTGGAACAAATATCCTCAAATGGGTTGTGTGAACGTGACCACATCAAGGGAAGTTCTTGGATAGTTAAAGTGCCGTACTTGAATGTAGGTCCAAAAGGGAAAAGATGATGTGAGCATCTTGGCTTTTAAGGTTTCGTAGGAGAGAAAATTACCTCTATCAAAAAATTGTTCCGCCTGGATCTTTTTAGGGCCAGACATCTTTCAGAAACTGGGGTGATATGCCTGGAGAGAAGTCCGGGTTATATTGGAGAGGAGTGAGTGGACCAGGGGATGAAGAGAGGGCGAATAGTTTGGACGCCAATCTGAAGCATACCAGGGATGGTCCCACTTCCGGGTGTTCCATGTATTCTCGAGGAGTATGCTGCTTAGGCAACCGGGGAGTCAAGCTTGAGGGGGACTGTGGAGTTTGCCTGTTCTAGATTGACCCATGCTGTAAATTCCAGTCCGCTATTCTCGTGAGATGGCACGCCAGATGATATTTTTAGATGTCCAGGTAGACCTATGCCTCCCTTCAGTGTTGGTAATGTAAGTGTATCATAGCTAACCATCCTCTTCGCTCCTCCCAAGACCTTCTGCTCTCTATCTCCCTTGTCTCCTCCTCCCATGCTCGTCTCCAGGACTTCTCCAGAGCCTCTCCCATCCTCTGGAACTCTCTACCCCAACCTGTCCACCTATCTCCTACTCCAGTGTTTTTCAACTCCAGTCCTCAAGGCACAACAACAGGTCATGTTTTCAGGATTTCCATGAGTCTGCACAGGTGATTTGATCAGTTTCACAGCCTTAGTAATTACCACAGCTGTTTCATCTGAGGGAAATCCTGAAAACATGACCTGTTGGTGTGCCTTGAGGACTGGAGTTGAAAAACACTGTCCTACTCTGTCCACTTCTAGGCAATCTCTGAAAACTCATCTCTTCAGGGAGGCCTAGCCTGCCTCCAGCTAACAACAGAATCTTCTACTCCCCTCATCAGTTCATCCCTCACAGTCCCTAACTTTTGTTTCACCAGCCCCCCCCCCCCCCTTAGATTGTAAGCTCACAGGAGCAGGGCTCCTCTAGCCCTCTTGTTCTGAATTTTACTGTTTCTGTAATGTTTCTCTTTATATTGTAAAGCTCTGCGAAAACTGTTGGCGCTATATAAATCCTGTATAATAATAATAATTCTAGGGCGTTTCTTACTCCATATAAAGAGGGTGCAAGCTCTGCAGTATGCTAGGAAGAATGTTTTAGGTAAGAGAATGGGGGATTGTCTGTAAGACCTATAAGAGACATGGAAGTATATTCATTTTCACTATAACTGCCCGTCTGAACCAAGGAGAAAAGCCCCAGTTTTTAAAGGATTTGTGAATAAGCATAATATTTTATCCTTTTGGAGTTTGTGAAGTACTTAAGCACCTTAAAAGTCCAATAGAGCAAATTTGGCAAAGACTGCTATTCCTGACCAGAACCACATCCCTAAAAAATTATTAGAGAAAACGAATGGGGTGATAGAACCCCAAAAAGTAGAAATGGGACTTTATTGGTGCTGGTCGACCCCTCCTCTGAAAGAACACATGTCTAGGCAAAAATCTGCTTAAAATTCAACATTTATTAATCCATATTAAAAATTGCCACCAAAATGGGCTTTGCAGAAACAAACCTCAAAATTCACATTGCCCCCATAGACATAGCAATAGATGCATTTCCCCAAAAGTCAATGCTCTCCCTTTAAAAGTATATCGAATGATACATAGTGGATGACATATGTTGGAGGCACGAGGATATGAGATATTGGATTCTTTTCCAGCGCGTTTCGCCCGGTGGGGCTTCTTCAGGGGAAACCAGAACCAAATTTGGGGTGTGTGGTCCGGTGCGAGCCAAAAATACTGAGGTCTCCAAAGGAACTCTATCAGGATTTCTTGTGATAAAAATTGGACCAATAGGGTCTCTCGTCTCATCCAGATAATATATAGAAGATCATCCAAGGTATAGAAAGCCACAAAGGAGCCTAGGAGGAGGATAGTGGCGTCAAATAGTACATGTCCTAGCACAGGGAGACGCGTCTTAAATCGAATGTCCAAAGGTTCAAAGGGGTAGCATGTCTAATGCAGAGCCTGGCTCAACATATACCTCACGTCTCAAAGAGAGATAAATGTCCAATTAACGGGGACTGCCTTAACATCCAGCAAAGAAGGATCCCTTCAAAGGCAGTTTCCTCCTCTTAGTGGACAGACGTCCTCCTAAGGCGCTGATGGACCAGAGGCTTTCTATACCTTGGATGATCTTATATATATTATCTGGATGAGACGAGAGGCCCTATTGGTCTGATTTGGAGACCTCAGTATTTTTGGCTCTCGCGGGACCACGCACCCCAAATTTGGTTCTTGTTTCCCCTGAAGAAGCCCCACCGGGCGAAACGTGTTGGCAAAGAATCCAATATCTCATATACTCGTGCCTCCAACATATCTCATCCACTATGTATCATTCGATATACTTTTAAAGGGGAGAGCATTGACTTTTGGGGAAATGCATCTATTGCTATGTCTGTGGGGGCAATGTGGATTTTGATGTTTGTTTCCGCAAAGCCCATTTTGGTGGCAATTTTTAATATGGATTAATAAATGTTTAATTTTAAGCCTAGACGTGTTCTTTCAGAGGTGGGGTTGACAAGCACCAATAAAGTCCCATTTCTACTTTTTGGGGTTCTTTTCACATTAAAAGCCCCACCAAACCATTTTGTTGGTATAGTGGGGGTGGTTGTGGTGCTGTACAGAGTCCTTTGGCAGCATAACCCATATATAAGCCTATATTTATACTGTATAGGCAGCAATAACAAAAAAAAAAAACACAATTGATCAGTCTGTAGAGCTCTGTGACCCGCCATTATACTGGTTCCTGGTTTTGTAACGATCCATCAATTTGAGGTGGACGTTAATCTAAACCTTTGTAAAAGCAGCTGAAAATTAATCAATTTCCACTCTAAATTCAGTCATTTGGTTACCAGGGAATAATGGAAGCCCTAGGCGGTAGATTATGTGGAACGCCGATTTCCATGCAATTGTTTCTTTTGTCAAAAGATAGTGAGATACTTTGAAAATTGCCCATGTAGGTGTCCAGCTTTAGGCCCTTTTACCGCAATGCAAAATCTATAGCCAGGTGTCAAAGCGTCGTATGGGGGAACCTGAGAATGGACGCAGTGTAGGTCAATTCTGTTAAACACCTTGACGTGAATAAACCACAATAGTAGATCTGATCCCCGTAGGGACCAATAACATTTAGTTATATGCTGGAACATTCAAGTAGACACCATATTCTTTTTCTAATGAATCAGAGCCACATTTATGTTATTGTACATGGCCAGGGCACTATTTGGATGGAGTAAAGGGCTGGAGTTGGGGGGGGGGGGGGGTGTTAGCTTTGGGGGCTGATACTTTTAGTGCAGGGTAATTATTGGACCAGTACTTAATAGGTGGTGATAGTTGTTGGGGTTAGGCTGGCCTTAGTAAAAGGTTTAAGGGTTAGGTTTTTTCGATTTAGGGGGTTCAAGTTTAAGGGTTAAATTAAAGTTGAACTACATGCAAAACATTTTTAATCTTGGAAACAGAAAGGGAAGGTTATAACCCCATCAGGTGTTTTTTTTTGTCCTCTGTTCCATTGGGGGGGGGATTTCCCTTCACTTCCTGTCCCATAGCCAATACAGGAAGTAAGAGGAAATCCCTCCAATGTGAGGGAATCCCCTGGTGGTAACCAGAACTATAGTCCCTATAGAAAGATTTCCCTAGCCCATTTCCATGCAATTGTTTCCTTAGACAAGTTGGGTTAAAGTAGAACTAACAGCTATATATATATATATCTTGCAAAGAGTAAAGGAGGGTTATAACCCCACTTTGTATTTTCTTTCACCTCTGTGTCCCATTGGGGAGATTTCCATTCACTTCCTGTCTCATAGCCAAAACAGGAAGTAAGAGGAAATCCCTCCAAAGTGAGGGGATCACCAGACCTAGTGTCCCCATTGGACGATTTCCCTTCACTTCCTGTCCCATAGCCAAAAGAGGAATAGGAAATCCCTCCAAAGTGAGGGAATCTCCTGGTGGTCAGCAGAACTACTGTTCCTATTGAAAGATTTCCCTTGCCCATTTCCATGCAATTGTTTCCTTAGTCCAACTGGGTTAAAGTAGAACTAATGGCTATATATATATTTTTTTTTATCTTGCAAAGAGTAAGGGAGGGTTATAACCCCCCTTTGTATTTTCTTTCACCTCTGTGTCCCATTGGGGAGATTTCCATTCACTTCCTGTCTCCTAGCCAAAACAGGAAGTAAGAGGAAATCCCTCCAAAGTGAGATGATCACCAGACCTAGTGTCCCCATTGGATGATTTCCCTTCACTTCCTGTCCCATAGCCAAAAGAGGAAGTAAGAGGAAATCCCTCCAAAGTGAGGGAATCTCCTGGTGGTCAGCAGAACTACTGTTCCTATTGAAAGATTTCCCTTGCCCATTTCCATGCAATTGTTTCCTTAGTCCAGTTGGGTTAAAGTACAACTAATGGCTATATATATATTTTTTTATCTTGCAAAGAGTAAGGGAGGGTTATAACCCAATTTTTTCTATTTGTTTTTCAACCTCTGTGTCCCATTGGGGAGATTTCCATTCACTTCCTCTCTCATAGCCAAAACAGGAAGTAAGAGGAAATGCCTCCAAAGTGAGGGAATCTCCTGGTGGTCACCAGAACTCTGCTCCCTGGGCATATTTGCCTTCACTTCCTGTCCCAAAGCCATAACAGAAAGTAAGTGGAAATCCCTTCAAAGCTAAAGGAATCCTTGGTTATCACCAAAACCAGTGTCCCCATTGGAAGATTTCCCCTCTATTAGGGTTCATGTGCACTGTGCATGAACTTCCCAGGGTAGCTGCCCCTGCTACCCCTCCCCTTGTCCTGGTTCTTAGTCATATGCTTTTTATTACATGGGTGCTTTGCATAGGAACCTAAAGCTTGCCATGTTATTGGAGTTTGAGAAATATCAGAATTTCTGAATCACAATAGTAACCAATGTAGAAAAATCTAAAATAACGAAACAAAATTTTGTCCAAAATATCAAATTACCCAAATTCGAAAAACAAATCAAAATAACTTTGAAGGAAATCAGCAACATGTTTCTCGTTTCAAAGACCACGTGTATTCGTGTTAGAATATAGCCGTCTCCCGAATTTTGAAAAGAATAAAAAATAAAGGAATAGATTATGAAAGAATATAACAGAAAATAAAGGAATAGAAAATAATAGATTTGAAAATAAAGAAATAGAAAAGAATAGATTTGAAAATAAAAGAATGGAATAGAAAATAAAAATATATTTGAAAATAAAGGAATAGAAAATAGAATAGAAAATAAAAGAATGGAATAGAAAATAAAGGAATAGATTATAAAATAATATAACAGAAAATAAAATAATAGAAAATAAAAGAATAGATTTGAAATTAAAGGAATAGAAAGGAATACATTTGAAAATAAAGGAATAGAAAAGAATAGAATAGAAAATAAAAGAATAGAAAATAAAGGAATAGAAAAGAATGGAATAGAAAATAAAGGAATAGATTATAAAATAATATAACAGAAAATAAAAGAAATTAAAGGAATAGAAAGGAATATATTTGAAAATAAAGGAATAGAAAAGAATATATTCGAAAATAAAGGAATTAAAAAGAATAGATTAGAAAATAAAGGAATAGAAAAGAATATAAAATAAAATAATGGAATAGAAAATAAAGGAATAGATTATAAAAGAATATAACAGAAAATAAAAGAATAGAAAATGGAAAATAAAATAATAGAATATAAAATAAAAGAATAGATTTGAAATTAAAGGAATAGATTCGAAAATAAAAGGATAGAATAGAAAATACAGAAATAGAATACAAAATAATAAAACATAGCCGTCTTCCAAAATTCGAATGCCAGGTATTCTTCACAATTAATTTGGATCGATTTGATATTTTCTAATTCGAATTCAGTTTGAATATTTAGAATCCACTGGAAAAATTGAAATCGGGTCGAAAACCAACAAAAGCAAATTAATTTTGTTACGAATGCAATGAAATGAAATTATTAACTTAACTAATCGATCCGAAAGGAAAAGAAACCCATTTTTCGTCCACCTAAAGCTCACACAGCCAATAACTGAAATACTTAGGCAGATTTGTTTTTACATAAAATTTATTATTTGGTAAATTTTTATTTAGAATTTTCTTTAGCAGGTGGAAGTCCACACTGCTGCCCGTCCAGGAGTACCCGGCGGAGTGCCCATGGCCCCGGCTGGGAGAGTCTGGAAGGAACTTACACACTACTTTTCCCCTTTGCAGTCAGGGTTGGGATTTACTATTGAGCCTTATAGGCGTAGAGGGAAAAGAGGCCACTTTCCCCATCGTGCTCCATCTTCTCTCCAGTCCTCAGTAGAGTAACAGTCATATGGTAATTACCATATCTCAATATTCCAAAGCCAGGTTGGGGGGGGGCAATAAAACAAGAAAAATGCTCTGTGCACAAGGGGGTGCCCATAGTGGTGCGCCAACGGGCTCCAGTGGTGGAAATCCATCCGTGAACAGCTATGTAGTGACTGCATCCTTCATGGAGGACCCTATGACCAGTAGACCTTCACAATTGCGGGAAGAGGTCCACTTCATGGGGTCAATGTAAGAAGAAAAAAAAAATACCAGGACTCCGCTCGCCATCACCGGCGGTCCATCTCTCGGCACAGAAAACCGTAATGTGTACATCCCAATGATCCAGGACTAAAAAGAACGACAGATATTAATAAGGAGAGGTTTTCGTTTTTTTCTTTAGTTTTTTTTTTGTTTTTTTTTAATTTATCGGCTCAAGGAAGCTAAAAACACAGACAGAAACCAACCGAGAACAAGACTGGAGCTAGTATAGAAAATAAAAATTGAAGTGTAATGCTTTGTGTGGAGTCTTTTTTGAAGGAGGAGAGGAGGGGGTTAGGCAAGCATCCTAATTTCACGTGAGCTCCAGGATCACTGTCATTATTATGAGCACCAGTAGGAGTCTGGAGTAGCTGTAGACGGGGGTAGAACCTGGAACGAGAGGAGAGAGAGGTCAGAACACAACATGGCAAGGTTGGCACCCAAAAAGTCACATTCATCGTAGAGCTCATATGCTACAGAAATCGCCCATGCACACCCAAACCTTAATGGCCTTTTTATGAAATCGTTACTTTTCCTCCATGGCCTTCAGAACCTCGTCTTTTGCCCCCTCACTTCTATTTGGAATGAGCAGTGCAGGTGGAATGCAGTCTTGGGCACTGCTCTATGCAAACTACATTTCTCATAGTCCATAGTCTCAGGAGTGAGCAAGAGAAGGTGGCTATTGTCCTATACAGAGGGACCATGGAGAACGAATGTAGTCACCCGCTAACACCCTGATGCCCAACAGGCCTTCTGCATGCAGGTTCTGAGTTATTGGGCACCAGTAAGGCAGCAGAGAGGCAGTGGGGTGACGAACGCTTGAATGCTGTCTGCATTCCAGCACCTGGCACTGAAAGAGAGACTGTATTGTGGGTGAAGTTATCATCCACTGACCACCAATGGGGGGGTGGTTTAACTCTCTGCCACTGACCACAAATGGGCGGGGTGATTTTAATGCACTGCCACTGACCACCAATGGGGGGTGGTACCACTGATCACCAAGAGCAGGTGCTTTTACCCCCTGCCACTGACCACCAATAGAGGGTGGTTTACTCACTGCCACTGATCACCAATGGGAGGTGGTTTAACTCACTGCCACTGACCATAAATGGGCGGGATGATTTAATGCACTGCCACTGACCACCAATGGGGGGTGGTACCACTGATCACTAAGAGGGGGTGCTTTTACCCACTGCCACTGATCACCAATGGGGGGGGGTGCTTTTAGCCCCTGTCACTGACCACCAATAGAGGGTGGTTTACTCCTTGCCACTGATCACCAATGGGAGGTGGTTTAACTCACTGCCACTGATCACCAAGGGGGGGGGGGTAATTGTAATTTACTGCCACTGACTACCAAGGGGGGTGCTTTTACCCCCTGCCACTGATCACCAATGGTGGGTGGTTTAGCTCACTGCGTTTGACCACCGGGGGGGGGGGGGGGGTATTGTAATTCACTGCCAC
>BLSH010417231.1:141362-153248 GCA_018402905.1 Glandirana rugosa
CCTAAAAGTTTCGGGTACGTACTACGGGTTGCAACGCAAGTGTGGACCCGAAAAACTTAGTTAAATTCTTGTGAGTCGATTTTACTGTTTAGCGTGTTGCGCTAAAAGTCTAGGGTAATACCGTGGATTTTTGCCAAGACGACACTTTTTAGTGCGACGTCAACTCCGGTTAGTGTAGCGCTCTTCGAACATTGGGCTTTCTTCGAGGACTACGAAAAACTGTTCGAAGTGCGTTACAAACGTTGTCGTGGAAAATGTGAACTCATCTCAACTCGCTTGTGGACCTTCAAGCCCAAGACGACCAGGCAGGCTTGAAGCCCTGTTTCAGGCCCAGGTCCAGGCCTGCCTTGGGCTTGCTAGCGTGCCTGTTGCTTGGGGTAACTTTAGTTACCCCTGGGCTTGAAAATGTTGTCCGTGCGATCGTTCGGGTTCCGTCCGGACCTGGACCCGGACTTTGTCCCGAAGTTCGGACGGACCAGCAGAACCCGAACTTCCAGGTGTTCGCTCAACTCTACTCAAGTGTAAAAGGTGCTGTTGCAAACATTGCGTGAAGCTTGTCAAAAAGCATCAGGAGCTTCTTTCGGGTTACAAGCTTCTCGCGATGTGATTGGCCTCAACTGCAGCGTGATTTTTCACAGCAGAACCGTTTTTAGGTGCCATAATGGGATCTGAAAATCGCGTTGTGCGATTTGTCATTTTAGCTGAGTGTTCTTAAATTGATTCAAAAAGCCCAGGTGTGAACGCAACGTTGGGCATCATGCATGGGCTTTGAAAATCCATTGACACCCATCTATGAGGATTATTAAATCAAGCCAATCACATTCGCATGTCTTAGAATAATAAAAAAAAAAGGCTTCCACTTACCAAATACTATTAATCTGGTATGTGTGTCTGTAGAACCCAGTGGATTCTGAGCTGTGCAGCGGTACATAGTGCCGTTTAGTTCAGCCGGGACCCGTTCCAGGAGCAGCTCCTTCCCATCATGCTCTGAGCTCCCATCCAGCAGTCTCCCGCCGACCCTCGTCCATGTAAAGAGGGGCTCAGGAAAGACTTCATTCTGCACACAGCAATGGGGGGAGAGACCTGGGTCATTGTTTGCAAGGATAACAAATACATATTTGACATTTTATAGCTTAAAGCAGGGGTCCTCAAACTATGGCCCTCCAGTTGTTCAGGAACTACAATTCCCATCATGCCTAGTCATGTCTGTGAATGTCAGAGTTTTACAATGCCTCATGGGACTTGTAGTTCCTCAACAGCTGGAGGGCCGTAGTTTGAAGATCCCTGGCTTAAAGAGTAACTCCACTCTTTTGAGAAAACAACCCCTCTCCTCTGGGTGATCTTTGTACATTGCAGGGATTCCTACCTTTTGTTCTGAAGAAATAGCTGTTTGTTTCTCTGTGTCCATGTGCAGAGTGAATGTGAATGGGAGCGACTTTATAATTATCAATCAGCTACTGCATCTCTAATGAGGAAAGCAGCAGGGTCTGCATCCCTTTAGATCAGGGCTATGCAATTAGCGGACCTCCAGCTGTTGCAAGTCCCATCATGCCCCTGCCTCTGGGTGTCATGCTTGTGGCTGTCAGAGTTTTGCTATGCCCCATGGGATTTGTAGTTCTGCAACATCTGGAGGTCCGCTAATTGCATATCCCTGCTCTAGATGTTTTTTCCCTTTTGGATTATCTCACCAAAAATTACATTTGTGTTGCAGGGGATGCCCAAAAACTGGCTTAGTGCAGACCTCTGGGAAAAGCAGTGAGCCAATCACACAAATAGGAAATTACATTTCTGTGGTGAGATATATATATATACCATTTGTGTACAGAGCGCCTCCAGGTGGCCATATTGCATTTTACAGACACAGCGGCTGCAGATTAAAAAGGAAAGGTAATTTTTAATAACATTCAATTACAATATTACTTGTGTCGCAACTGTATATGATATATATGAAGTACATACAGTATCTCACAAAAGTAAGTACACCCCTCACATTTGTGTAAATATTTTATTCTATCTTTTCAAACAACACTGAAGAGCTGACACTTTGCTACAATGTAAATTTACTGTCCCCTCAAAATAACTCAACTCACAGCCATTAATGTCTAAACCACTGGCAACAAAAGAGAAAATGTCCATCCTGGGCCCAAAGTGTCAATACTTTGTGTGGCCACCATTATTTTCCAGCACTGCCTTAATGCTCTTGGGCATGGAGGTCACCAGAGCTTCACAGGTTGGCACTGCAGTCCTCTTCCCCTCCTCCATGACGACATCACAGAGCTGGTGGGTGTTAGAGACCTTGCGCTCCTCCACCTTCCATTTGAGGAGCCCCACAGATGCTCAATAGGGTTTAGGTCTGGAGATGCTTGGCCAGTCCATCACCTTTACCCTCAGCTTATTTGGCAAAGCAGTGGTGGTCCTGGAGGTGTGTTTGGGGTCGTTATGTTGGAATACTGCCCTGCGGCCCAGTCTCTGAAGGGAGGGGATGCTCTGCTTCAGTAGGTCACAGTACATGTTGGCATTCATGGTTCCCTCAATGAACTGTAGCTCCCCAGTGCCGGCAGCACTCATGCAGCCCCAGACCATGACACTCCCACCACCATGCTTGACTGTAGGCAAGACACACTTGTCTTTGTCCTCCTCACCTGGATGCCGCCACACACGCTTGGCACCATCTGAACCAAATAAGTTTATCTTGGTCTCATCAGACCACAGGACACAGTTCCAGTAATCCATGTCCTTAGTCTGCTTGTCTTCAGCAAACTGTTTGCAGGCTTTCTTGTGCATCATCTTTAGAAGAGGCTTCCTTCTGGGACGACAGCCATGCAGACCAATTTGATGCAGTGTGCGGCGTATGGTCTGAGCACTGACAGGCTGACCCCCCACCCCTTCAACCTCTGCAGCAATGCTGGCAGCACTCATACGTCTATTTCCCAAAGACAACCTCTGGATATGACACTGAGCACGGCACTCAACTTCTTTGACCAACCATGGTGAGGCGCTGTTCTGAGTGGAACCTCTCCTGTTACACCGCTGTATGGCCTTGGCCACCGTGCTGCAGCTCAGTTTCAGGGTCTTGGCAACCTTTTTATAGCCTAGAGGCCATCTTTATGTAGAGCAACAATTCTTTTTTTCAGATCCTCAGAGAGTTCTTTGCCATGAGGCGCCATGTTGAACATCCAGTGACCAGTATGAGAGAGTGACAGCGATAACACCAAATTTAACACACCTGCTCCCCATTCACACCTGAGACCTTGTAACATTAACTAAGTTTAGACATTAATGGCTGTGTGTTGAGTTATTTTGAGGGGACAGTAAATTTACACTGTTATACAAGCTGTACACTCACTACTTTACATTGTAGCAAAGTGTCAGCTCTTCAGCGTTGTCACATGAAAAGATAGAATAAAATATTTATACAAATGCGAGGGGTGTACTTACTTTTGTCAGATACTGTATTTGCTGACTTTGGTGGTATTAAACCCAAAGGCTCACATTTATTATATTGCAGCTTACCAATTCTTAGATGTAATGGCTGCACTTGTTTTCTATTTTAGGCTTTCTTTCTATTTTCATCTGCTGATCTGTCCAGTAAGAACAAGCGCCCTTTCAAATGTAAGCAGTTAGAGGGGAAGGCAAACCATTTACTGACAGAGGTGCTTATAGGGATTAGCTTTTCCTTTTTTTTTTGTTTGTAAAAAAACCTTTATCCCAAACTGTTTGCTGTAACAGATTATAAAGTGTATCTAAATCTGCTAATATATCTAACGCTCCCCCCCCCCCCCCAAGACTGACAATGCTGCTGTCTGCTGTGCATCCTGTGCTCCTTCATACAGAGTGGGGGGGGGGTGCTCTAATACAGGGGGTGTGTTACTGGCAATGCTGCTGTCTGCTGTGCCCCTTCATCCAGAGTGTGTGTGTGGGGGGCGCTCTAATACAGGAGGTGTGTTGCTAGCAATGCTGCTGTCAGCTGTGCCTCCTGTGCTCCTTCTTCCAGAGTGGGGGGGCACTCTAATACAGGAGGTGTGTTACTAGCAATGCTGCTGTCTCTGCTGTGCCTCCTGTGCTCCTTCATCCAGAGTGGGGGGTGCTCTAATACAGGAGGGGTTACTGGCAATGCTGCTGTCTGCTGTGCCCCTTCATCCAGAGTGGGGGGGTGCTCTAATACAGGAGGTGTGTGACTGGCAATGCTGCTGTCTGCTGTGCCCCCTGTGCTCCTTCATCCAGAGTGGGGGAGGCGCTCTAATACAGGAGGTGTGTTACTGGCGATGCTTCTGTCTGCTGTGCCTCCTGTGCTTCATCCAGAGTGGTGGGGGCGCTCTAATACAGGAGGCGTGTTGCTGGCTGGATCACCAAGTGAAAAAACAGGGAAACAGCCGGCACATCTAATGATTGGTAAGCATTTTGGGCTCCGGTTTTAATGCCGCTTTGCGGTTCAGCACAGAATTATTGCGCCTTATACAGCGTTTCGCTCCGCTGCGATTATCCTCTGAGTGAGGATCGATCACTGGAAGATGGAGCAAATGACTCCTTATGGGGGAAGCTACATGAGCACTTAGCAGGTAAAGGCGCTTCGCCCCGCGCGGCGCCCAGGGCTGCACTCATGCGATTAGTTGCTGTGTAGCCTCCACCACAGGGAGCCATTGCCAGCGTCTGTTAGAGACGATCCCAGGCAATTCTAATTGCACGACCGATTCCAAGTCAGCCATGGAGCGCAGGCCTCAGACTTTGCTCTACAGCAGGGATGTGCAATTAGCGGACCCCCAGCTTTTGCAGAACTACAAGTCCCATGAGGCATAGCAAGACTGACAGCCACAAGCATGACACCCAGAGGCAGAGGCATGATGGGACTTGTAGTTTTGCAAAAGCTGGAGATCCGCTAGTTGCTTATCCCTGTACTAGGGTTTTAGGGCACACAAGCGCACACTATTGGTAAAATATAGAAGGTGAGGTCGCACCGAGTAAAAAGATACCAAACATGTCAAACCCCTAAAATGGAACGCCTCTGTGAACCGGCAACGAACTTCAGGTGACACTTTGAGTTAACCGCGAGCAATGGGCCTAGGATTCTACATTTCACTCCAATGTGCGTGAAAATATGTATCATGACTGACGTTTTTCTGCCTAGGCACCCCCAAGGCGTGTATTTACATTGGTACATGCCTGTATGTGGGGGGAGGGGCTGAGTGTGTCTCGTTCTGCATGGACCTGTGCGCACCCTGTTCTCGGTGGTCCCGAGTGTGAGATATTTTGGGACTACATTTCCCATGATCCTCAACTACACTGCAGAGCTTCATGGGAAATGTAGTTCCAAAACATCTGGGGTGCCAAGGTTCGCCATCGTTGTTCTAGGTGGTCCGTAGTGGGCCTCGTTCTGGGCATTCCCAAGCATGCCTCCCTCTAGGTGGACCCGAGCGTGCCCTGTTCAAAGTGGACCCGAGCACACCCCATTCTGGGTGGTCCTGAGAGCTGTGTCAGTGATGGCAAACCTTGGCACCCCAGAGTTCTGGGTCAGTGATGGCAAACCTTGGCACCCCAGATGTTTTGGAACTACATTTCCCATGATGCTCAACTACACTGCAGAGTGCATGAGCATCATGGGAAATGGAGTTCCAAAACATTGTTTTAGGTGGTCCGTAACTCGCCTCGTTTAGGGGCGTTTCTGAGCGTGCCTCGTTCTGGGTGGTCTAGAGGGCGCCTCGTTCTGGGTGGACCCGAGTGTGCCCATTCTGGGCAGACCCAAGCACACCCCATTCTGGGTGGTCTCGAGAGCGCTTCATTGTGAGTGGCCCCGAGTGTGCCCTGTTCTGGCCAGTCCCGAGCGTGCTCTATTCTGGGTGGTCCATTGAGCGTGCCCATTCTGGGCAGACCCGAGCACACCCCATTCTGGGTGGTCTCGTGAGTGCTTCATTCTGGGTGGACCTGAGCGTGCCCATTCTGGGCGCACCCGAGCACACCCCATTCTGGGTGGTCCTGAGAGGTGGTCCCGAACGTGCCTAGTTCTGGGTCAGTGATGGCAAGCCTTGGCACCCCAGATGTTTTGGAACTACATTTTCCATGATGCTCAACTACACTGCAGTGCTTGAGCATCATGGAAAATGTAGTTCCAAAACATCTGGGGTGCCAAGGTTTGCCATCGTCGTTCTAGGTGGTCCATAGCGCTCATCGTTTTGGGCATTATTTCCGAGCGTGC
The DNA here is from genome assembly GCA_018402905.1 of Glandirana rugosa. Classification (NCBI taxonomy): domain Eukaryota; kingdom Metazoa; phylum Chordata; class Amphibia; order Anura; family Ranidae; genus Glandirana; species Glandirana rugosa. The sequence continues at coordinate 147,553 of BLSH010417231.1, forward strand.
CTCGTTCTGGGTGGTCCAGAGAGCGCCTCGTTCTGGGTGGACCCAAGCACACCCCATTCTGGGTGGTCTCAAGAGCGCTTTGTTCTGAGTGCTTCCGAGTGTGCCTAGTTCTGGGTGGACCCAAGCACGCCCTGTTCTGGGTGTTCCATTGAGCGCCTCGTTCTGGGTGGACCTGGGCAGACCCAAGCACACCCCATTCTGGGTGGTCTTGAGAGCGCTTCGTTCTGGGTGGACCTGAGTGTGCCCGTTCTGGGAGGACCCAAACACACCCCATTCTGGGTGGTCCTGAGAGGTGGTCCCGAACGTGCCTAGTTCTGGGTCAGTGATGGCAAACCTTGGCACCCCAGATGTTTTGGAACTACATTTTCCATGATGCTCAACTACACTGCAGAGTGCTTGAGCATCATGGAAAATATAGTTCCAAAACATCTGGGGTGCCAAGGTTTGCCATCGTCGTTCTAGGTGGTCCATAGCGCTCATCGTTTTGGGTGTTCCCGAGCTCGCCTCGTTCTGGGTGGACTTGAGCGTGCCTTCTTCTAGGTGGTTCTAAATCTGCCTTGCCAAGAGTCTTGCACCCCAGGGAAGGGCCCTTCCTCATTGGTTCTGCGCGCCACAAAATTAAAAAGTGGTCTTGCAGTAATACTTTGAATAATTCCAGACATGCTTACCTGAAAGCCTTGCACCACCATGCGCACCGTGTCCCCCACACGAGCTCTGGTTGGCGTCATCGTTATCTTGGGTCCTCTCGGAGCAGCTGCAATACAAAACAGAGAGACCTTATTAGGCACCACTTTACGTACCGGAGGGGCCGACGGGCCTGAGGAGGCCAGAGAGACACAAACTAGGACATCTTGGGAGATGCCACCGAGTAATAAAGATTCAATTGTGCAAAACAGCTGGCCATTATTTTATGATTAGAGACGCCAAGCACTTATCTTTGCTATTTGTTCCACTTTGGTGTCCTCTTATTATTTACCATGCGGCTGAATGTTTTCCTCGGCGTGCGCACATCATTAAAGCTCACACTGTGATATGCAAAGCGCCGCGCGCACAGGAAGAATGAAATATCGCCTCCTTGACAATTCCGCTTTCGGAAGACTTTGTATTTCTCGCCTAATTGGTCCCAATTAACGGTCCCGGGTATCAGGATGCGATCAAGGTCACGACACTGTTTGACTCCCCTCTTATGCACACAAGCCGATGCCAGGAATGGCTCTTCCACCCCGAGGGACGCAAACTAAAGCTGAAACGAAGTACCCCAGACGGCCGTTTACTGCAGCTGGCGCTTTTCCCCCCGTGTCCTGCGCCTCCGCCGACCACCGGGTTTCATAGACTAACCATTATGACTCACGTTTAATGAGCAACATAAGACCAGGCATAATTAAATGTTGCATCTCTGGCGATTATACATATTTGTGCCATCCAATTATAGTCGTATTTGAATCTCGCTATGGACTCCCCGATGCACTGACAACCGACTGCATGGAGTCTGACTCACTGAGCACGACAACGGCCGCGTTCCATCGCCCGTCGTTAATTAAAGCCCAATATTTTTTTTACTTTTCTTGTAATTTGGTTAAACTGGAGAAGGTTTAGGATCTTCATCACGATTTTAAACCCCAACTGATGTCCCACCTGGGAGAGTTTTCCATGGAAATTGTGTGGGGAGGAATGTAATGCGATGCTCAATCAACACCCCGGCAAAATAGTCATAATAATCATTTTAAAAATTCAGTCTTCCTATGGTAATCCCAGTTCTGCCTTGCTGGAGTACAGAGCACATCCAGAAAGGGCCTTGCTGGACTACAGAGCGCATCCAGTGAGTGCCTAGCTTCCTATGGTGATCTCGGCCTTGCTGGACTACAGAGCGCATCCAGTGAGTGCCTAGCTTCCTATGGTGATCTCGGCCTTGCTGGACTACAGAGCGCATCCAGTGAGTGCCTAGCTTTCTATGGTGATCTCAGCCTTGCTGGACTACAGAGCGCATCCAGTGAGTGCCTAGCTTTCTATGGTGATCTCAGCCTTGCTGGACTACAGAGCGCATCCAGTGAGTGTCTAGCTTCCTATGGTGATCTCAACCTTGCTTGACTACAGAGCGCATCTAGTGAGTGCCTAGCTTCCTATGGTGATCTCAGCCTTGCTGGATTACAGAGCGCATCCAGTGAGTGTCTAGCTTCCTATGGTGATCTCAGTTCTGCCTTGCTTGACTACAGAGCACATCCAGAAAAGTGGAATAAACTGGACTACAGAGTGCATCCAGTGAGTGCCTAGCTTCCTATGGTGATCTCAGCCTTGCTGGACTACAGAGCGCATCCAGTGAGTGTCTAGCTTCCTATGGCGATCTCAGCCTTGCTGGAGTACAGAGCACATCCAGTGAGTGCCTAGCTTCCTATGGTAATCCCAGTTCTGCCTTGCTTGACTACAGAGCACATCCAGAAAAGTGGAATAAACTGGACTACAGAGTGCATCCAGTGAGTGCCTAGCTTCCTATGGTGATCTCAGCCTTGCTGGAGTACAGAATGCATCTAGTGAGTGCCTAGTTCCTATGGTAATCCCAGTTCTGCCCTGCTTGACTACAGAGCACATCCAGAAAAGGCCTAGCTTCCTATGGTGATCTCAGCCTTGCTGGAGTACAGAGTGCATCCAGTATGGTAATCCCAGTTCTGCCTTGCTGGACTACAGAGCTCATCCAGTAAGTGCCTAGCTTCCTATGGTGATCTCGGCCTTGCTGGACTACAGAGCGCATCCAGTGAGTGCCTAGCTTTCTATGGTGATCTCAGCCTTGCTGGACTACAGAGCGCATCCAGTGAGTGTCTAGCTTCCTATGGTGATCTCAACCTTGCTTGACTACAGAGCGCATCTAGTGAGTGCCTAGCTTCCTATGGTGATCTCAGCCTTGCTGGATTACAGAGCGCATCCAGTGAGTGTCTAGCTTCCTATGGTGATCTCAGTTCTGCCTTGCTTGACTACAGAGCACATCCAGAAAAGTGGAATAAACTGGACTACAGAGTGCATCCAGTGAGTGCCTAGCTTCCTATGGTGATCTCAGCCTTGCTGGAGTACAGAATGCATCTAGTGAGTGCCTAGTTCCTATGGTAATCCCAGTTCTGCCCTGCTTGACTACAGAGCACATCCAGAAAAGGCCTAGCTTCCTATGGTGATCTCAGCCTTGCTGGAGTACAGAGTGCATCCAGTATGGTAATCCCAGTTCTGCCTTGCTGGACTACAGAGCTCATCCAGTAAGTGCCTAGCTTCCTATGGTGATCTCAGCCTTGCTGGAGTACAGAGCGCATCCAGTGAGTGCCTAGCTTCCTATGGTGATCCCAGGTCTACCTTGCTGGACTACAAAGCACATCCAAAAAGCAGCTTCCTATGGCGATCCCAGTTCTGCCTTGCTGGACTACAGAGCACATCCAGTGAGCTTCCCCCAGGTGGTGCCTACAGAGATATCTGAGGATCCAAAGATGGAAATGTATGCATTAAATTGTATATCCAGCCAGACATTATAGACTGTGGACAGAGTGGGGAAGGATTAGAACCCCTGGCAGGTTTCACTTCCTGTCCTGTTGATGGCATTTTACAAAACAGGAAGTGAAGGGAAATCTCCAATGGCAACGCAAACAGAAAAAACAACAACTTTCCTTTAGCTGAGTAGGAGAAAGCTACAACCAGATTTATAATTCTGTCTGTGTCTCTAATGCAGATTTTTCCCAATTTCCTGAAACCGATGTGAGCAGGAAGTGAAGGGAAATCTCTCTTAATCGAGTCCTGATGGGTAGTCTAAACGTTTCAACTCTATTCAAAATTAGAAAAAGGCTTTGGCTTGGCCAACACTTTATTGGGTTACAATAACCTCGTGGCTGAGTTGCCATAGATCAGTGGTCTCCAAACTGTGGCCTGGGGCCAAGATGCGGTCTTTTGCTTGCTTTTATCTGGCCCTTGGGGCTCGATTTCATTCACTGATACCAACAATGGGGCACAATTCCTCACAATGGGGCACGATTCCACCCAACAACACCAACAATGGGGCACGATTCCTCCCAATGACACCAATAATGGGGCACGATTCCTCCCAATGACACCAACAATGGGGCACAACTCCTCCCAATGACACCAATAATGGGGCACGATTCCTCCCAATGATGCCAACAATGGGGCACAATTCCTCCCAATGACACCAATGATGTGGCACGATTCCGCCCAATAACACCAACAATGGCCAAGATATGGTCCTTTGCTTGCTTTTATCTGGCCCTTGGGGCTCTATTTCATCCACTGATACCAACAATGGGGCACAATTCCTTCCAATGACACCAATACTCGGGCACAATTTATGCCAATGACATCAACAATGGGGCACAATTATGCCCACTGAAACAAGAGATGGGGCGTTATTTTTCCCACTGGCGTCGGGACCTTTTCTATTCCCAATAGCGACAGTCTGGCCTCCATAAAGTCTGAAGGACAGAAAACTGGCCCTTCGTTTAGGACGTTTGGAGAAACCATAAATGAATCCTTTATGACCCAAGAGTACACTAAATGACAGGACCGGCCACACCTCTCTCGTAGAGGGATGATGGGGATCACATGGACAGCAGGTGGGAAATGTCCCTGGGTCATCAAAAATGCCCCCAGATGGTCTTCATTGGCCTTGAACATATCCTTCACACGCCAATCAATGATGGTAACAAATGCTCTATTGCTTTTTGAGAGACACTTCTATGGCTCATGGGCGGCTTTAGGAAAGCAGACTTTGTTGTCTTTATATGCTAAGCACTAATTACGCACTTCTTCTGCTGTGCCTGGGGCGAGCCGCCGGCCCACTGGACTAATGCGTTACATTGATGAGAAGTAAACTCTTCCTGAGTAACCAGAACGATAGCACAGAGGACAATAAAAAGCCAACTCGGAACGATCAGGACACCTGCAGGGTCATTGCTCCGGTAATTATTACAATATTGCTCTTGCCAGCTTTAAATATTAATATGACAATGCTGGTTTAACCTCTGAGACCGGCAATAAATCCTGCAAATTACCCGAGAGACCAGATGAATGGATGAACCGCCGGCTGCTGTACCATTCCGGAACGCGCACAGCCAAGCTGACCACACAGGAACAGATGCCACATCCATCTGCAGTCTGCTCTATACGTCCCGTACATTGAGGGCCCGTTCACACTTGTGCGTTAATGCGCCCTGCCGCAACACATGCCAAGGAACCTGCTCTGTGTGTGGCACCATGTGTTGGGAATGGCGCCCCCCTCCAATGCACTGCAGTGCACCACATGTTGTGGTGCACAAGTTTTCATTATGGTGACTTGGCAGCCTATTCATAATAAATGGGTCGCCTCAGTGCAGCACACATGCCATAGCACACATTAACACATGCATTAACCAATAGCGTATCTCTGTGGGTGCAATGTGTGTGGTGCATTTAGTCCCTGGGGTGGGGGTGTCCTCACCCATTGCACAACAATGGTGAAATGATGTTACGTGTCTTTGCTGCAGCCGCCATTTACAAACTGATCTTTCCAAGCCTGTGCACATTGGCCGTGTGTGGGGAACGGTGTCAAACTATGGAAATGGGGCTGTCCCCTTGGCGTGTCTGTGTAAGTGTTCCTTTAAAGATGTGTGTGGGCCTGTGTCTTTGGCACCCTTATTCAAATTACCATGGATGGAATACAGAGTAAAAAAATG